>JASCZW010008850.1:0-46927 GCA_034211315.2 Aedes japonicus
TTTTCGTTTTGGAAGCAAACCGCTTTCTACGAAAAAGAACCAATCCGACTTGTCAATGTTGGCATTAGTTTTTTTTTATTTTAGTAATCATTATTCTTTGTGCGTACGTTAAAGAGAGCGCGCAACAAAGCCTCAATACAACCGTTCATAGCCAAGGCTCGAAGCAAACTCGTTGTTTTTAAAACGATCTAAATACTTGTAATGTAGACATAATTAACAGCCTGTTGTTCGAAACCAAAATGATGGGTTTAAAACAACACGTATGTTGTTCAAAACTAGACTGTTTTTTCTCCGTGTATGAATTCAGAAGCGTAAAGTAGTATAGAAGAATCCAAGTTGAAAAAATAAGAAGACACCGAATGGTGATAAATTTGACAGCTCCCATGTTGAAGTATAGGACGAACAACCCATAAGTTGTTCGAATTTTTACGAAAATTGAGTTTTCGTGAGAAAAAAGGGAAGGTATTAGAAATAAAGGAGAGACTGTTTTAAGCGTGTGAGTGCCAAAATCAAAGGAAAGGTAGTACCGAATTTTGAATATGGGTGCTAAAATTTTTATGTTACAGTTTAGTACTTCGATATAAGGCCTGTACTCGAAAAAAATGCACCAGACAAAAGTGTTCGCAAAAAAATTATTTTAAGTCGGATTTTCTTGAAGTTTTCAGGGAGTGAACTAATACTTATGGATTATGTTCCGGCATAGCTACTTTATTTAATTTTTTTCCATCGCTGAAAGCCCGCACATTTCTCTTAAGACCCCCCATTACATTTTGTGCAATGGTAGAGCCGACCTTTTTCGTCACTTTCATCCATTCTTTCTTTAACTCCAGCTCGTTCATAAACACCTTAGACGTTTTTCGAACTTTGGCCTTCGAAACAGCCAAATAACGTGGCTGTTTGCTACCAAAACCTAATTTTCGGTAAAATTGAAACCGTATTTTCGGTAATCTGATCTTAGCGTGCAACGTCGATCGCGCGTAATGACATGATGACAGGTCCGGCCAAAATAATGTCTCGCCTTCGAGGGACCGCAGGAAGGGCAACAGACGGTAAATTTCGCCGTTGATGGTACCCGTTGTGATGTACGGTTTACTCAGTTTACCGCATTGGCATATGGCCTGCCAGAGCATGTATTTTTGGTCCACTTTCTTCTTCCTTATGTCTTCCGGAACATCAAATCGTGATTTGGCCACGTAGAACTCCAGCCCCGGTATCTGCTTTGCGTCTGCCTTGATGTAGGTTTCGTCATCCATAATCCCGCTCATCGGTGTTTTGTTGATCACGCCGGTTCGGTGCCTTGCGGACGTTGAATACACGAAGCCCAGCTCGTTTCATGGTTTGCTGTACGAATCAAGCGGAAAACTTTGCCTTCAGAGCCGCGTCGCGAATCGAAAGGTTCGAATTACACTTGAAATAATCCAACACCTTCCGGGCCTTCACAGGGACAGCTGTATTCGATTTTCTTCCACTTCCAGCCCGCCGCTCAGTCGTCTAGGACTCCTTAAACGATTTTACCACCCGAGACACAGTTTTATGGGTGATTCCCAGTTGTCTTCCGATCCATCTCATGGTCGCAGTCAGATTTTCCATGACGGCGCGCAAAATTCTCCGGTGATTTTCTTGTTGTTTCGATGACATCTCAATAACCACTGAACCGATTGTTATGAAATTTTGCATGTGAACAATTCACTCCAAACTAGGCATACTCAAATTTTCATCAATTTTTACCGACGGGCAAAAAAGTAACACTCGGATAAAAATGGTGCATTTTTTTCGAGTACAGGCCTTATGACACAATGAGTGTTTTGTGGAAAATTGGTGTCTATGATTGCAACAATAGAAGTTAGCAAAAGTCCTACTGTTATAATTTCCAGATTTCATTGATTTTCTCTTCAGGGCTTCAAATGGTGAGTTTACAAGTTCGAAGGAGGCTGCGACAGGCGTTTTGTCCTCACAAGTTCCAACCTCACGCCTCTACGAGTCATATCATCATATATCACAAAATACTGCCAGCTGAAACATGGAGACGCTGGTTGGCGTAATAATAGCGAAGTAAGGGGGTGCGACTGAAGATTGTGTATCTATACATCAATTTGTATACCCATACATGTAAATTATATATTATTTTCTATTCTCAATTTTTTTATAATTTCATCACGCTTTGGAATCATCTTTGGATTCTAAAACTATTTATCTCAAGAGCCTGACGCCACGCCTATCGCACCACAGGCTCACTTTGTTTTTCAGCATTTCAGCATAACATTTACATTAAAATTGAACTTATAAACATCAGCTACTATATTCATGAAACACTGGCATGTGCTTGTAAGCAGAATAGGATTATATTTAAATATTTTTTTAGTAGTATCATGATTAGATAAGTAATTTATTTCAGAAATCATCAAACGGGGCTCTTCGATCTATCCAATTGCTATTTTTTAATTGTTACTTACATTTATACTTACTTAAACAGTATAAAGTATAAAGAAATGCCTTAAAAAATAATATCGCTCATGCAATTTATGCAATGATCTTTTCCAGGTCTTTTAAGATATAAATATATATCTTTCAGAAAGAATCCAGTAAATATCTGATATATTTTGTACACACGCTGTTTGTTCCCTTAATGACTAACTGTAGTCGCTTTTTACATGTTCAAGTGATTTAGTTTGCACAGAAAAATATAATTAATTTTTATAAGCGCGTAAAATTACCCCTCGTTTAATTCCAAGCCAAAGGTGGCGTAAACAATAATGTTATCTGCAATCTTTCATGCGCCATAGAAAAATGTTTGCAATCTTTCATACAACAGACTAGATTCAGGCGTTATCTGGCTTAAATGTAAATGAAATATCCTATTATTTCTGCCAAATCTAGCATTCCCTTTATGTGCATTAGATAACGCAGAAAATTCAATGTTTCTTTTTATTTGTGTTGTGACTTACAATTCCACGTACATCATTCAAGTTTGAAGTTTGCATAAATAGCATTTTTGGCCCCTATGATACCTTAATTTGTTTTACATATGTGAGAAAAGTAAGATCTTGTAAAGAACGAACAATGTATAAAGATTTGAGTTTTTGATCCATTTCATATTGGATCAGCTTATAAAAGCATAGGAGTGCTATACGATTAACAAGCAGCGAAAGATGCGTTTGCAAGTTTTATTCTTTGAATATATGGTACAACATAGGGACTGATATACTCTTTTGGTAAGTTATTTAAATTTGAAACAACTATTTTATCAGGAACAACAGAAATTTACAATATCTCAGTGCATTCCCTAGTACAAATGAAAATTAACTATTGCCGTTAAAATTTCTACAATTTGCATTTTATCATTTTCCACTGTCATGTGAAAGACCCGCGGCCTTTCACGGTCGTAGTCTTCCGAAGATTCTCATTGAGATCGACTGGCCCTGCTACAACAAGCCATCACGTAGGCTATTCTCTCCGGGCAACCCCGGACCTGCGTTGCCAGGTATACCGATTTATCGGTATTTATACCGATTTTTATTCTCAATACCGATATACCGACAAGGGCTCTGAAAATACCGATTTCCAACTTTTTATACCGATATATACCGAATTTTTATGAATGTTATTTCAACATTATAGGGTAACGGGATGTAATGTTAGCCTAGCTCCTTGATTCGGCCTATGTACCAAATATGTCATTATTTCGACGATAATCAACAAAATGATGTTGCTATCAGGATGATGGATCTATTTCAAAGCAATTGAGACATAATTAATGGTTTTATAATTGTTCACTTTCGCGTAATTTTCGATTTCCTTAACTATTCAGATCATAACTTTACTGGTTAAGCTGTACAGATTATCAACACGCTCTTTGAATGATCTAAGTTTGCCGAAATTTAACCTTTAAACCGAATAATGCAGCCAAGATGTACAGAAAATAGTCACACGCTACACGCAACTAACAGGTCACATTGGTAAAATAACAATGATTTAACATGAAAACCATAGACCCAATGTTAGGGACCTATTTTTTTCTAGGTGCCCAAATATGGCCTGTCTTATGGAAAGCGTAGTAAAAATGTTGTTATTGGTAACATTTACAATACAAATGTCTGAGTTTCGGTTGAACGTTTTTCATATGGCTTATCTTAACACAAACTAAAGAAACAAAATCTGTGTAGAGCGAATTACAATTTCTTGATTGTCGAATGACCGCTAAATCATATGTTAAAATCACTTAAGTGTTTCTTAGCAGTTTAAGTATAGTTTGATTGTTAGTAAAATTGTTTGTTGGGTAGAGCGAATACAGCTGGGAAAGCCTTGAATCAGAAAATCGACAAAAAGCGTACATAGCCTACATTTAATAACAAAACTATCGAATGGGACGAACTTGCATCCATGAAAAGACCCAATTTGATGCCTACAGACCGACATTACATCCATATCCCTCGAAAATTTTTGAGTTTATAAAATGAGTTGTGAAACTTTTCGTGATACATACTACCAGATGGCTTATTAAACATATCTTAGCAAGTGTATAGCTAGTAAAATTTTGCTTCCAGCTGAAAAAATTTATGAGTTATTATAAAAAATGTTATCGATTGTAGCATATTAGGCACATACCCTATTTGGTTTATTATTTATCAGCGTGTGTTTTTTTAGATTTCTTACCCCTAATTAATTATTTTTCAGAAAATATTTTCTCAATGATATCTCCACCAGATTTAATGAAATAAAAAAACAAAATACAGGAATAAAAAAGCTTTAAACGAAAAAAAAGTAAGTAACGATGATATCCAGTTCATTCAGTCACACATAACATTTCATTAGTGTTAAGTTTCAACATTATCCTTTAGCCAATGGCATCTATTTTCGAATCATTTAATAAAACCACAGATAGCCACAACCCAAGTAACCACAAGCATTATATTATTGCACTTAATCAACCCAAAATCAACATCGGTAATGCGGGATCGCATCAATTCAACAGTTGTCAAGTAATGAAGCGTTAGATTAGCTTAAGAATGTAGTGATGCATTACCAATGCAGTAATGCTACTTTAGCAATGTCTTATGGCATAACAAAAGATATAGCATTAGTTCGATCTTAGTGGGGCCCTTTTCAGCTTTAATCCAACTTCAATGATGCACTAGACGTAATGCATATACCCTATATATGCATGCTATTACAGCCTCGTGGTTACTTGGGAATACATTAAACATTTCTTATACGTCAAACGCAAGGGAATTAAATGCCAACTATCAAACATCGCTTTGAGTTTCATACGAAGGTAATTGCATTGATCAATTTCTCTTAGTCGATTTTTGGCTAATATCTTAGTCAAAGCAAGTTTCAGTATTTAACCTGCAAGACGGAGTTATCCTTTATCGCAACGGATATGCCAACTCGTTAACCTGTATTCATCAATTATTTTCGGATCAAAGAAGAGAAATCGCTACCCAAGTAACCACGAGGCTGTAATAGCATGCATATATAGGGCATATGTATTACGTCTAGTGCATCATTGAAGTTGGATTAAAGCTGAAAAGGGCCTCACTAAGATAGAACTAATGCTATATCTTTTGTAATGCCATAAAACAATGCTAAAGTAGCATAATTGCATTGGTAATGCATCACTACATTCTGTAGCTAATCTAACGCTTCATTACTTGACAACTGTTGAATTGATGCGATCCCGCATTACCGATGTTAATTTTGGGTTGAATAAGTGCAATAATATAATGCTTGTGGTTACTTGGGATGTTATTAAGATAACAAAAATCATGTATAGCGATAAGGTTTTTGAGTCAACTCCCGTTGTGCTAAGCACCTCGCTAAGCACATCCCTTGTTTTTTTAAATAGATTTTGACACAAAAATGGATTAATTCTAGTTTATACCGCTTCCAATTTTATACACTTTTCCATACATACCACTGGATTTTTTAGTCACGAAAAGCTAAGATATGATCGATTATTCAACACTGCTTCTTGAGCGCATAGTGTATTTGATATTTTTGATTTTTTTCCCAAAATTTCCCCTAGTGTAATTCCAAGCCATAGGAGCGTAAACAACGATATTGCTTGCAATCTTTCATACAATAGGCTTGATTTAGGCGTTATCTGGCTTAAGTTTACATTAAATTCCCATTATTTTCTGCCAAATCTAGCATTCCCTTTATGTGCATTAGATAACGCAGAAAATTCAGTGTTTCTTTTTATCTGTGTAGATAAGCTTGAAAATGTAGTGATGCATTACCAATGCAATAATGCTACTTTAGCAATGTCTTATGGCATTACAAAAGATATAGCATTAGTTCGATCTTAGTGGGGCCCTTTTCAGCTTTAATTCAACTTCAATGATGCACTAGACGTAATACATATGCCCTATATATGCACGCTATTACAGCCTCGTGGTTTCTTGGGATCTTAAGAAGTGTGTATTCTAAAAAATATATATTGTAAAGTATATTAATTCAAACTATACATATTCAACATCAAGATGGCAAAAATAAAAAAATGGCTGATGCTTTTTTTATTTTATTTCTCATGTTTACGTCAAACTTTGTTCATATAAAATTTGAAAATAGAAGAAAAATGATCGCCAAAATATATTGTAATCTTATATCAAAATTAAACTATAGTTCACTTGAAAAAATCAGAATTTTACTTTATACCGATAAATACCGATATTTAAAAAAAAGCAATACCGATATTGTATAAATCCACCTGGCAACGCTGCCCCGGACATAGGTAATCCTTGCACTGATGGTGGGTTCTTATCACATCATTTGAGTAAGTTTTCTCTTCATTGGTTCATTTAGTTCATTTAAAATTCAATATGCATTCATATAACATTATTTCCAAAAACATGATTTCAGCTGATTTTTAAAAGGTTTAAAAGAAGGTCAAGTTTGGAAACAATTTGAAATTAGTAGGTGGAATAACAATTCGGTACTAAATGAAATGTGTTGGGATATCAAGATTTTTTAAAAAAAAATCCAAGATTAATATATGTTGATTACATTAAAAGCTTGCTTATTGTTTTCCAACGGTGGTTGTGTGGAATGCGTAATGCATTGTTTACTAAACTTTTCCTGTCATCGTCTCCCACGAGACTATTTCAGACATGCACTGCAGCAGATACGGAACACATTTTCAGAAAGCAGGAATTCGCTCTACCAGCATGATAAAGGACGCTAGCTGGGGTGGAGCACGGGGTCTTGAAAGAAACATATCTTCAAAAGATGCTATAATAGCTCGGAAACTGTTACTCAGGCGAGTTAGCATGTTGCCTTGGGCTTACTGCAACATGGAATCCATTGAATGCAATGTGAATGACTACCAGCTAGCTTCAACAGAATACCCTTGGGCTTACGATGTGTGGAAGCTTGGCACGGACGAAATGAATGTTGAAAGAATAAAGTGAGAAATGTGTTACCCACAAGGACAATTCCCGGTAGCAGTTAGCCACCGCATTTCACCACAATATGCATGGCAGAGGATGCTGAGAGCAACCCTTGAAGGGAGGAGTATGAGATATCAACACTCATAATTTTGATGGAAACGGTAAATGTATTTATGTTCGAAAACCATAAAAGCTTGCTTTAGGGCCTAGTCTGTAACTCATAGAGATTCGTTGGTCGTCATAGGAAGAGCTAAGTTTATATCTATGGAACACTGTCCAGAACTCTAAGCTGGCTTGAAGAAACCGATAAACGTAAGTTCCATTTCTATTGAATCTAAGCTATTGAAATAGTAAATAGTGGTAAAATCAAATTTTAGGATAGTGGTTTTCAATCGAGTAGGGGACTCGGACTTGAACTTGAACCTTGAACTTATCATTAAGATTGATAATTTGCAGTTTATTGCATTACTGAATGTTTACATCCATTTTTCTCCTTTATATCCCATATTGCTGGTCTCAAGGCTTTTGATTTGTTTCAAATGCCTCAAACGTATCAATTGTGCGTCAAACTTTTGAACTTCACTTGTGTTCATTAATCGAAATAGTATTGATTCCAAATTAATACGTCACCGTGCTATTTTTGCTATCTACCGGGTTCTTTGATCTATTCAGGGTGGCCACACAATCTTAATATGGAAATTCTCGCATTTTTGCCTAATTTTCTCGACTTAGAAATGAGTGAATATAAGTTGGCTTGGCTTAATACATATTTTTGCAGTTTTTGAGAAAAAAAAAATTAATCGGGAATCCTTCTGGACTTGTTTCAATTAGGCAAAATGACGAATAGCAGCTGCAAATCGGACTGCTTGCATATTACGTAAGGGACTGTTCATAAACCACGTAGACCGAAATTTGACAATTTCAAACCCCCCCCCCCTCCCCCATCGTAGACTTTCGTAGACTTATTCCACCCCCCCCCCCCTCCTTAAAGTCTACGTAGACTTTATCATTTTTTTTTTAATTTATGGAAAATGTTCTACAATATGTGTCAGTGGCGGTTTGAGGAAAGGTTTATGAAATAAAACTCAAACAATCAGGTTATTCAGTTATTCGTTTTTATTTTGTTTCATAAAAAAAACTGCATACATAAAAAATAACAACAATCAATGCAAATGCTAAAGATGCCCACACCATGGCTGCTTGAACCAATAACTAAAGTTCATCAGCGGAAGCTAACGGAACAATTCTGTTGGAATTGTTTCTTGGATGTGAAGTCCAATGATTTCGACAAAACGTGATTCTATCCATAGATCTTCCGTAGCTCCGTTCTCGGCAACATCACAGATAAATTCTTCCTGGCGTTGCTGCAGAATCTTCGACAAAATATCTGCGTTCACTTTTGTCGCAAAATGCAGTCCACAATAAAAGCATATGCGGCTAATTTTGTTTTCACTTTAGATATCAAGTTCAGTTTGTCTTCTTTGAAAGTTTTCCAAAGCAAGTTGACGTGATTCCCAGACCTCTTATTGCATTTTCTACTTTGTCGCACATGCGCTAAAACTCTCTACTAGTTAAATGTTTGTCAAGTGGAGCAAGTTAACTATCAAATATTATCTTATTCACGTATAAATAAAAATACTCAATGCACTAGTAGCACATTTGTTGCAAATAAGTCAAAGTAACTGCAATGTGCCTCAATTAAGTCACAATCAAGTTTCTGCAACCAATTATGACAGAGATGTGTTGCTTGGGTGGTAGACATCATATACTTACTATTGAGTTGGTACCATGCATTCGAACTATCGATGTTTCAAAAAACGAATAAAGAAACACTGCCAACACGCTCAAATTACTGTCTCTTATTATCCCTTTTTTCCTCTCGAAAACATAATTAGAGACAGCTATTCTAGCGTGAAGCATTAAACCCCGTTCAGATTGCAACCTACATTACGATCTTAATATCAAATGCCACGCAAATTTTTTTTTTGTGAAATCAAAGCCTTCTTCTTCTTTTTAGCATTTCAAGTTTATTGCTTTCACAATTAGCTTATTGCTTGCTCTCAACTTAGTGTTCTAAATGCACTTCCACAGTTATTAATTGAGAGCTTTCGATGCCAGGTACCATTTTTGCATTAGTATGATTGTGTGCCCAGGGAGTCGAGAAATTTTCCTTAACGAAAAATTCCTAGACCAGACCGGGAATCGAACCCAGCCACCTCGAGCATGGTGTTGCTTTGTAGCTGCGCCTTTATTGACTGAGCTAAAGGAGGACCCTGTCAACGTTAATTTCGGAAACTTTTATCACTGTGTAAATTTGGAATTATTTCACGTATCGCTAAAACATTTCACTCATGTGACAGCTGAAACTCTCCACTTTATTTCGTGGTACAACATGTTTACATCCTTGTTACATTCAGTAAAATGGCGTCGAATCAAGTGGAAGTGCGCAACGCATTAACCGCAAACTAAAATGACCGAAAAGTACCGTGTTTCGTGTTTGCGCTTGACATTGGAAGGGAAGGTTGGAAGAGGAACAAATCGAAAAGTATGCCCCCGACAAATGGACATGAAGGTGGTAGTCATTATTCAGAAAAATCCCAATCATTCTGTGCGAAATGTGGCGGGGAAGTCAAAATCATACTTACAAAAAGTGAAGCAGGGGCAAGGACTGATGCCGTACAAAGTGAAAAAGGTGCCCAACTGTTATGACATGAAAAAATTTCACTGCGAAAAGTCGTGTTAAGGTGCTTGACACTAATTTTTTACAAACATTTTCTTGTATCACAATGGACGACGAAACATACGTACTCGAAGACTTTAAATAGCTTCAGGGTCTGGTTTTTTATACCGCAATGTAAAGGAACGCCGTTGCCAAGTATTTCCGGACAAAGAAGGTGTCCAAATTCTCAAAGAAGTATTTAATTCGGCAGGCCATATGTAATTGTGGTTGAAAATCTATGTTGTGTACGAGAAAGAATGTCTGCAAAAGCGGTTGCTATTGTGTATCAGTAACCACGACTCTGCAGTTCTGTTTTGTCACTATGCGAAATCCGTTCTGGAATGGTATAAGGTAAGGAGGTCGAATACGTGCCAAAAACAGCCAATCCACCAAACTGTCCAGAACTTTGCCCAATAGAGAAGTACTGGGCACTAGTTAAGCGGAAACTATTCGAAACTAGAAAGCAAATGGCACCGATGATTTCAAGAGAAGATGGAGAATCGTCACGACGGGCGTTTCCGAGGATACCGTACGGAATCTGATCGCGGGTGTACCACAGGAAGGTCGAGAATTTAACAGAAAGAAGGATTAATATCTTAATCAACTATTTATATATCTTATGTATATATAAATCTATTATTGTGAAATAAACAATCGGTATTTTGTATAATGCGTAAATTTTATATTACTGCTTTTAATTTGGTATCCAAAATTTAACGTAGACAGTCTTTAGATGCATAGATGCTAATATGAAGATAGTCTATATCACGTAATATAGGTAGTAGTGTGAACGGGATGTTATGCTCCATTATTAAATTAACTGCCATATTATACTGATTTGATGTATTGCTTCAATTTTTAAAAGTTCAGGGCTCAAAACTGTGTGCACTGCATCTCTAAGCTTACTTCTTAAAACTGGAACATGTTAGCATTTATGCTCAATCCAGGACTAAGATAACTCATAGAATACATAAATTAGATTTAGAACGCAACCAATAAAATCCAAAATTTGTACGTTTATTTGTATCATTAATATGTTGAAAATAAACACAATATGATAATAATTTCAAACATTGATGTCACTTCCCATGTAGCTACGACCTTTATTAGCTGTAGTGACTCGATTATGACTTAGCAAGTCATATTTCTGATATCTCAATCGAATGGCAACAAGTGTGCTACTAGGGTTGGTTTTATACATAGAATATTTTAGAAAGAAAGCAAGTTTATGTATGCGGCCAAAATAAACTTGTTTGCTAAGTCATAATCAAGCCACTACAACTAATAAAGGTCGTAGTGTGCTACATGGGAAGTGACATCGATGTTTGAAATTAAAATCATATTATGGATTTTACTGTTTCGATGTAAATTTAATTTATATATTCTATGAGTCTTGGTTATCTTAGTCCTGGATTGAGCTTAAATGCTAACATGTTCCAGTTTCAAGAAGTTTGCTCAGAGATGCACTGCACACAGTTTCGAGCCCTGAACTTTGTAAAAATTGAAGCAATACATCAAATCAGTATAATATGGCAGCTAATTAAATAATGGAGCGTAACATCGCGTTCACACTACAACCTGTATTACATGATTTAGATTATCTTCATATTAGCATCTATACATCTAAAGACTGTCTACGTTAAATTTTAGACACCAAAATAAAATTTCCACATTATACAAAAATACCGATTGTTTATTGCATAATAACAGATTCATATCTACATTATAAAAAGTTGATAAACATGTTAATTCTTCTTTCTGTTAAATTCTCAAACTTCCTGTGGTACAGCCGCGATCAGGTTCCGTACGGTATCCTCGGAAACGCCCGCTGTGTACCTCTTTTTCTCTTGAAATCATCGGTACTACTTGCTTTCTTCTTAGTTTCGAAGAGTTTCTGCTTGACTAGAGCCCAGTATTTCTCTATTGGGCGAAGTTCTGGACAGTTTCCAGTTTGGTGGATTCTCTGTTTTTGGCACGTATTTTACCTCTTGTACCTTATACCATTCCAGGTGGGATTTTGCATAGTGACAAAACAGACTGAAGAGTCATAGTTTCTAATAAACAATAGCAACCACTTTTGCAGACATTCTTTCTCGTACACATCCTTATTGATAGTGTCGGCAGAGACGAAACTTTAAGATTTTCAACCACAACTACATATGGCCTGCCAAATCAAATACTTCTTCGAGAATTTGGACACCTTCCATGTCCAGAAATACTTGGCAACGGCGTTCCTTTGCATTGCGGTATAAAAAGCCAGACCCTGAAGCTATTTACAGTCTTCGAGTACGGATGTTTCTTCTTCCATTTTGATACAAGAAAATGTTTGCAAAAAATTGGTGTCAAGCACCTCAGCACGACTTTTTGCAGTGATTTTCGATTTGTTCCACTTCCAACCTTCCGATCCACAGTCAAGTGCTGGCCAAATGATTTGCAAACACATAACACGGTATTTTTGGGAATTTGTTGTTTCTTGCAGGATCGCGTACCGATCATATTTTGCTGCCGTTCGTAAAAAATGTACTGAATGTAACAAGAATGTAAACATGTTGTACTACGAAATTAAGTGAAGAGTTTCAGCTGTCACATGAGTGAAACGTTTTAGCGATCCGTGAAATAATTCAAAATCTACACTGAAATAAAAGTGTCCGAAATAAACGTTGACAGGCCTTAGTTTTCACAAAAAATAATTTGCGTGGCATTTGATATCAAGATCGTAATGTAGGTTGCAATGTGAAAGGGGTTTAATGCTACACGCTAAAATTACTGTCTGTAATTATCTCTTCAGAAAAAGGGATAACAAGAGATAGTAATTTGTGTGTTGGTGGTTTTTCTCTATTCGATTTCTACAACATCGATAGATCGAATGCATGGTACCAACTCAATAGTAAGTTTATGATATCACACTGAAAATTTGTTTTCGTAAATTAACTGTCACTTCTTTTCGTAAATATGGATTTTGTACGTAGAAACAAAGTCTCGTAAATTGTATAAAACATTAATATCTCTTGTCATCTCACAAAATACTATCATTACACCTTCTTTGTACAATGCACAAAATGAATTTCGTGAAGATCAGCCAATCGTTGCTTCTCTTTGGTCGTACTCATAAAGGTTTGTGTTCCTACTGGGATAATGGGAAGCATTAATTTACCCTCAAATGTGGAACAAAGTAGAAAATACAATAAGCGGTTTGGGAAGACGTTAACTTGCTTTGGAAAACTTTCAAAGAAGATAAACTGAACTTGATGTCTAAAGTGAAAACAAAAACAGCCGCATATGCTTTTATTGCGGACTGCATTTTGCGACAAAAGTGAACGCAGATCAACGCAAAAGCAGTCACAAGGCAGATATTTCGTCGAAGAAAATCAAGATTCTGTAGCAACGCCAGGAAGGAATTCTATGCGAGGTCGACTTTGTCGAAATCATTGGACTTGACATCCAAGAAACAATTCCACCAGAACCCAAGTTGCACACCACGATCATAATTTGTTGCAGCAACTTGATTATGACTAACATAAGCACATTTTTGTTTTCTCAATCTTATGGCAACATGTGTGCTACTAGGGAACTTCAGCTGATTTACTTTAATTATTGGTTCAAGCAGCAATGGTGTGGGCATCTTCAGCATTTGCATGATTGTTGTTATTTTTTATTTATGCAGTATTTTTATGAAACAAAATAAAAATGAATAACTGAATAACCTGATTGTTTGAGTTTTATTCAATAAACCGTTCCTCAAACCGCTACAGCCACATATTGTAGAACATTTTCCATAAATTAAAAAAATATGAAATTGATAAAGTCTACGTAGACGTTAGGGGGGGGGGGGGGAGTCTACGAAAGTCTACGATGGGGGAGGGAGGGGTTTGAAAGTGTCAAATTTCGGTCTACGTGGTTTGTGAACAGTCCCTTAAGAGGTAACATACCTAAGCAAACTAGCTAAGAATTGCAAGTAAAATATCTTGTTATTTGGGAAACCTGAGAATATACCTGAGAGGTATTATTTTGGTATTGGCTTACCTCAATTGGGTATTCGCATAACATTGTGGAATCATTTTATAGTATTATCCCCAGGTATTTTACCTCTTATGCTGCGCTTTTAAATACCAAGGCCAGTTATCAAGATATATGTTCCTGCTCGGAAAAAATGCTCATCAGGTAGAAGAAGTAGAGGAACATCGCAACAAACAAATTTGGAGCTGCAATATACACCAGCAATGGTTTTGACGCCGTATGGCACCTACGTACCTTTTAGATCAAATACTTATATTTTAAAACCCTTAGGTATCTACGCTCAGTTTTGAAGCATTTTTCTGTGATCGTCTATGTACGCTGCATTCCTCTTAACATCGGCCAAATACTTCAATTTCTTTGCTTCATTGTCCTTTGCTATTTTTCCTGCTTCTCTCTTTTTCTTGCTTCTTTTTCTTACAAATCTCCTTTCCTTTGTTGTGCTTTCAGCGACTCGTCGTATTTGGCATGTGCGTTGAGTCTTTGAAGACGGCATTGAGCACAGTTGGCCAAATTCCTCTTTCAGCGCTCAGATGGTCTTTATCTACGAACTCCATCTCGAACATAACTCCAGACGCTATTTAGCTAGTGAGTTACAACATCAGGGTTAATGCAGGTAACAGAACGCGTTCAAGGTTATCTTAATGGAGATTTGTTTAGGAGCTACTTCAAACAAACACAGTTAAAAATCGACAGTCGTTGCGGAGTGCCAAATTGGCTTTGTCGAATTTTTTTTGCAAATTCCCTCACTTTTTTATTGCATATTTAGAGGCAAACCCGATTTCCACATGAAGAGCTGGCAGAAGATTGCTCCATAGCGCCTCTAATTTTAAGTCCCGTCAAATCGTCGAAAAGAAGCAGTATCTTGTCGTGAACACTTTTGATCGGAATACCGACGAAAAGCTCCGTTCGAAAATCGGATGACTTTAAGGTGGCAGACACAATAGGTGCCCAGGCCTGTACTCGAAAAAAAAGCACCATTTTTATCTGTGTGTAACTTTTTTGTCCGTGGGTAAGAATTGATGAAAATCTGGGTATAACTAGTTTGTGAATTGTTTACATGTGAAAACCTTCATAATTATCGGTTCAGTGGTTATTGAGATGTCACCGAAACAAGAAGAAAATCGCCGGAGAATTTTGCGCGCCGTCATGGAAAATTCCGACTGCGACCATGAGATGGATCGGAAAACAACTGGGAATCACCCATGCAACTGAGTCTCTCCCTCCCAGACGACCGAGGGGCGGGCTGGAAGTGGAAGAAAATCGAAGACAGCTGATTGATGAAGAAAGTGGACAAATTCGCCAAAAAATACTTGCTCTGGCAGGCCATATGCCAATGCGGGAGACTGAGCAAACCGTACTTCACAACGGGTGCCATCAACAGCGAAATTTACCGCACCGAGTGCCTCCGGAAGCATCTGTGTGCCCTTCCTGAGATCCCACGGAGGCGACACATTATTTTGGCCGGACCTGGCATCATGCCATTACGTGCGATCGACGTTGAATTGGTACAGAGACAATACCGTTATTTTTGTACCAAAAACCGCCAACCCCCCAAATTCACCAGAGATTCGTCCGATGGAAAGATTTTCGGCCATAATGAAGGCCAAAGTTCGGAAATCATCAAAGGTGTTTAAGAACGAGCTGGAGTTGAAGAAAGAATTGAAGAAAGTGACCAAAAAGGTCGGCTCCACCATTGCACAAAATTTAATGAGGGGTCTTAAGGGATAGGTGCAGGCTCTCAGCAATGGAAAAGAAATTGAATAAAATAATTATGCCGAAACACAATCCATATGTATTAGTGCATTTCCTAAAAGTTTCTAGAAAATCCCACTTAAAAAAATTTTTTGGCGAACACTTTTGTCTGGCGATTTTTTTCGAGTACAGGCCTTATGTTGCCTGCTATTCAAATTGACTGAGACGATATGTTATTTTAATAATGACAGCAGTGTTACCATCCTAGGTTGCCGGAACTCGAGTAGCACATAAAAAGAAAAAAATATTGTGAAAACTTGCAAAGATAATCTTTGCACTGCAATTTACAGCAATGCCTACAGTGGCGATGCTTCAGTCATAAGGATCACCTAAAGAGTTCCAGTCAAGTAAATATGTGGATATGAAATTGAAATTGAATAAAAGAAATTGATTGATTGATTGGTAAGGGAAAAATGGGTTGCCAGTCAAACTGGTAAATTTAATGTAGCAATTAGTTGAATAGGCGGCACTACTTGTAAGATAGAATTTCACACAACAAATTTGAATTCTTCTGCTCGAGCTTGAACCACTCGAAATGATTGTCTACCTGTGATTTTCATTTTAGTGATTTTACGCGCGATTGTTCGAAGATTGTGATGAAACTTTGGGCTGTTCGTTGCGAAAAGGACGAGGTGAAAATATATGCCGGATAGCGGGGCTAGACAATTTGGTGAAGTGAGAAACGTCGCCTGCAGTGACGTGACTGTCCATTTGATTTAACCCATTTCCCAGAAGAGTCACATCACTGCGGATGAGTTTTCTCACCTAACTAAATGACAAACGTCACTTGACCACCCTTCCACTTCGCTTCCCTAACATGGACTTAAATCATCGGATCCAGTAGATTATTTTTTTCTCGCGCTTTCGATCTTCCTTCCATAAATCTTCCAGTTCCGATCCAGTGACGACTTTCCATAAATCTTCCAGTTCCAGGAATGTCTGAGTCGCCTGCCCTTAATTTCATGACACCATATATAGCCAGTTGCAAAGGATCTTGTGAGGCAATACCCAGCGGGAATCAGGTTGCCCGCACGGAGCAGATTTTCATGATTCGCCTAGTTTTGCAGAAATGGCTGAACTACACGGATTTCACATGCCAAACTTTAATATGAATTTTGATGCACTGGATACAAGTAATTTGATACGAGAAATCTTAGTAATTTCTAAGAGTTGTGTTTTCAGGACACCCGTGTATGTCTCATCTTTCAATTTTGAAGCACCTTTTGTTGTTAAATGAGTTAAGCAGTTTTTTTTAAATTTTGTTATAGATCATTGCACGAAGGCGTCATCAATGCAGTTTTGACAGTTCAGGGAGCTTGTTTACGTGGACTTAGAATATTTTTGGTAGGACCGGTTTGAGATTTTGTGGTCAGAATTTGTTGCGATTGAATTAAACTTGCCGGAAAACAGACACCAGTGCTTATTTTTACATCATTTCCTGAATCTAATCGTACAGAATCCGGAAAAAACCAATGAAAAATTTCGTTTGAGCGATCCAAATTCTAACACCTTGTAAACAAGCGTCCTGAACTGTCAAAAAAGTGAGGTTAATAGATTCGGTGCAATGATCTATAAGGTAGTTCGTGGTAGACGCATACATCATTAAGGGGATACGACAGGATTCAAACTGATAACCTTACTCTTTTTGAGGTTCCAAATCTCAGTTTCAATACTGGACATGGATTTGAAAATTATATCAAAACGTATACACACTTGTAGCAAGCACTTTGATATAGTGGTGGAAGTGACGTTCGTCACTTGGTGAAGTGAGATGGTCACTTAAAGTGACGTAACGCTTCATTTAATTTGCTCAGAAAAGTCCCGTCACTGCAGGTGACTTTTCTCATTTTGCCAAGTGAAAAAAGTCACTTCGGCTATTTGAATAACCCTCAGTTTGTAGTAATGTACATTCACTATAAGTTGAGATTTGCATCGCAGTTAAATATATAAAGAGACATAGATAGAAAAACCACACACCGTTCTGTATCACCTTGAGGAAACGCAATAAGAACTAAATTGGAAGTAATTAACCAAATCCCCATACAAGAACGTTTCAGCCTTGAGTAGTTTTGCGTGAAATGTTACACATGCTTAAGGATATGTAAAGAAATAGAAATGAAGCACTTTGAAACCATATTTTCATAAAACATTTGTTTATATTTACAAAATTAGAACAAGTATATAAGAAGTCACTTACCACTAATAGGCAATTGAATGGGATTTTATTCACAACTAGTTTCGCTAAGATTTCTTTCATAAATTCTTTATCATGTTGCATCTCGATTGTGACTATCTAGCGATTGCTATTGATGCTGGAAATGATTTCATTAAAAAATAGCAATCTATTCCTGTGGTTCGACTATTTACACGCGAATATCCCCAAGAACTGCAGCAGGTGTAGGATTGTTTGGAATCATTTTATTCTTGTTACTCAGCAGCTGCACTTAATTCTACAGTCCATGCTATAAACGCGCATACCTAAAATCCGATGGATTATGTACAGTACGATTCGGTTTTATACAGTAAACAGCTTCTTGATTAGCACCTGTTCGGAACACTAGAATACGACCAATCCGCATTACCTTCAACAATCATTTATCCAACTGATATGTTGCTAACATTTTTCCTTCTCTAACTGATTAGCTATCTCATGATGCATAACAAACTGCTGCCATTCTCATCTTTTGTTTATTAATTTAGCCTAACTTATGCTAGAAACTTTACACTATTCTTACTATCTAGACAGTACTGCAACATCTAAAACTGCATCACATTACATTTTTTAATCCGCGTCAACAAATATATCACTTTGAAAAAGAAAAAAATGCACAACTCTAGTCGCGTTCTCACTTTATCTCAATCACGCGTAATGTTCTCAAAAACTGTACAAACCACTGTTTCGTCAATATTCCTAATGCCATTTTTTCCTCGACTTTAGAGTTCTTTTAACTAATCGCTTTAACGCCTGAATCGGAGGCTGTACTCTTACTATTATGGCGCTGTTTTTGATTCGCTGCTGGTAGAGGTCTGGGATGATTCAGTCTTGGTTTCCGTCTTTAGTGATTTTGCGTTCGTTTCAACGGTGGCCGCATCGGAATGCAGATCACTCAGCTCCTTCACGGCCCTCAGAGTGATCTACACGTGGCAATGGAGCGAGTTTGATTTAATCAGTTCCTGATTCGCTAGTGATGATCATTTGTACACTCACCTCAAGACTAGGGTCCGCTCGGATGGCCGCTACCAGCACTTCAGCTTCCCTGGTGAAAAGAAAGACCACTGGAATTTTAACGTCATCACGGCCATCACCGGACATTGCAAACATCTGCTGATTGTCGATCGACGTGTTCGGCGTGTTGTCGTACACGATGGCAGCTACCGAACCTATGGATTTCAGAACATTAGTTTAGCGTCAAATGCGCACCACCTCATAACGTACCGGCTGCCTGCACCCGGCGAGCTTTGTCCACAAAAGTACAATCACCGCGTTCTACGATGGCTATTCTGCCGTTAAGCTCTCTGCTATTTTTAAGGCCTGCAATGGGAAAGATGGCGTGGTTAGATGCTTGAATTAATTGTACGAAAATGAAAGGGAGGTTGAAGATGCACTCGCTGTACCGAAACTTCACGAAACTAACGAAAAATACGACGCATGTCAACGGACCGTGAAATGCATTCACTGCAAATCGTATACATACACACACACATACAACAGGAAGCGAAGCAGCTTTCGAAGCGCTCTTATGCAGAAATACTTAAAAAATCCCACCGGCCGCTGTTCCAAAAGCCCAACCTGACAACAATATCTTTACTTCCCTGCCCATAGATGATCATGGATCAGACTTTGAATATGCTGAGGAGTACTCTGTTGTTCAGACCACTGGTTAAAACCACTGACTTTCGTGACTTTCCGCCACGTCCGGGAACATCTAAAACCCCAGTTGTTCCAGTTTTTTGCCCAGAACGCCAACTACCAAGATATCTGGAATCTCGACCGTGTTAAGTCGAAGACTCCGAGAAAATGTCTCTTTCTGGGATTGTGGAATTCTTCTTCACTATTTTCGAGGTCTCACTAGCAACGAGAAACCTCATCAACATGATCCTTACATTTGTAAAACCACTTCTAAAGAAACTGTCTTGAAAATGGCCTCTACTTGATTCGATCATATCTTTTGGTGGATAATTTAACCAATGAGTTCGGGGATATCATCGAAGCACTACAATGGAATAGTAGAAGTATTCTAAAAAAATGGACGCTTTCAGGTTTTTAGTTCACAAATCGCATTGTGACGTATTTGCTCTCTGTGAAACATGACTCTCTCCTGATAATGATTTCTCTTTCCACGATTTCAACATTATTCGGCAGGATCGAGGGGATCTGCTGTTGGGGATTAATAAGCTTCACTCCTTTTATAGAATTGAACAGGCCCTGAAGTAGTTGGATGCCAAGTAACTATTCGAGGCAAAAGTTTTAGTATAGCCAGCATATACCGGCCGCCGAATACCGCAATATCCAGGGACCTTTCGACTATTTTCCTCGCAATGCCAGAGCCACGGTTGATCTTAGGAGATTTGAATTCTCGTGGTACAGCCTGGGGTTCACCACGGGGTACGACGACAAGCGTTCTGCAGTGATACTAGACCTTGTGGACTACTTCAACTTGACTATTTTAAATACTGGAGAAGGCGTGGCTCCACCTCCAAACCCTGGAAGCAAATTAGGCTTCTCAATCTGCTCGAATACATTATCATTGGATTGCACGTGGAAAGTGATTCAAGTTCCCCGTGGCAGTGATCACCAATGGCTCGTAGGTATCAATCTCGCTCGATCGACATTGCGTACGACCTCACGAAGTGCATCGACTGGGGCAAATACGGTGAAGCGATCATCGATGGCGAGCAATCGGTAGAAGTCCTTCCTCCGTTGGAAGAGTATCCGTTTTTATCCGGGTTAATCCTCAAATGTGCGATTGACGCATAGCGCAGACCGGTACCAGGATCAACAATTCGCCGAAGTTCGCCCACTCTGTGGTGGGATGACGAATGTGTTGAGGTCTATCGTGAAAAATCTATCGCGTTTAAAGCATATCGGAAGCGCAGTTTGCGAGATAACTACGAGCGGTATATTGCTCTTGAGCGTAAGTTTAAGAGCCTCGCCAAAGCCAAGAAACGCGGATATTGGCGTCACTTCGTCGAAAGGCTATCACGTGTAACGTTGATTCGAACTCTTTGGACCGTCGGGAGAAGAATGCGAAATGCTTCGACGGTTAATGAAGACAAGAAAAGCTCTTCCCAGTGGGTCTACGCGTTCGCCAAGAAAGTGTGCCCAGATTCGGTGTAATGGTTTTCCCCAAATCGATAAGTAAATCGATGAGCCAAAAGTCACAGTAACATTGTCATTTTATTCAAGCCGCCTTCTGTCATGAAAAGGACGCTTCTAGCCTCGCTCAACCCTACGCTCTTCTAATCTTGTGCGTGTATTGTTCTTTTCTAATCTTACATGCTATCATTTTCTCTTGGCTTACATGCTATTCGTGGGCTACTCACGACCTTGTTGAAGCGTTGGGTCGCCACCACCATGCACACGAGTAACAGCGTTGCAGCGATATGCACGCCCGTTGGCGTCGAGCGAGGTCGAACGGCACTGATGCATCTCTCCCGGCCTTGGATCGACCTCCGCCAACTTCTGGCACCCCGAATGATGACACTTATTCAGCTCTGTCGCCGTACGTTCGCCGTTTGTTCGTAGGAGCAGCGCTTCGGAGTACGTATCGTTACGCGGAATCCGGATGCTAAAGAAAGGGACCCTGCATGAAGAATGTGTGTGAATGCCAGGCATGACGGTTTAATTTGGATCGACTTACGAGCTTGCCGATCCCTTTCGTGAGCAAAACCCTGAATTGTGGCTGACGTGTCCCAGTATCGAAAGAATATCTTCTCAATTACCTGATGCAGACGGAATTGTTTCTGCTCCCGTCGACGACGCTTGCGAATGTTCAAGAACGTAAAATTTGTCGTACGCTGTTGGTGAAGCAAAAGTTAGCCGTGCTCATTAACGTAAGCAAATCGCAATCTTCACCTTTTCTTGCCAATCGGGTCGCTATCTAGGCCCGAGAGACATGTGCTGTTGACAAGTCGTCTGTAATCCTCTTGGTAAGCAGACGTGTGCGCGAGCAGAATCGGGTCCAAACCGATTGCACGGTATCCTCCGTACACCGATGCTATTGCCGGCGACTTGCGAAAGAGATCGAATCGAAATCCAATCGATCGCACCGATTCCACCGTACACTGTCAGACTCTTCCGTCCAATTTCCTCGCAGTCTTTTCACACTCGCGTGGCACTTTCTATGTGCGGTTTCGTCCAACGAGCAAGACCGGTAACCACAAGAAAAACTCACGGAACTTTCGACCCGCTGCCAACGAATGACTCGTTCTCGCTTTGCCGTTCTAGTGGCAGAAACTAAATCACGAATCCCGATCGTGAGTGTGAGTGTGCAGTTGACGTTTGCGTTCGCTGATTCGTTTCGCAGGGTTGTCATGATGTTGAACGGACGGGGGTTCTCGCTTGTGCAGTGGCGGCGCGTAAAGTGACATCTACGTTTCATTTTGCGGAGTTTGATTTGTTTGCTTATGCATTAACTTTATTTCTGGCACAAATGACAATACTACGTTCCTAAACGCTACATCGGTTCTGGTGCAACGAATTGCTCGTGAGCAAGTTCTCACTTGCTCTTCTTTCATGCAACAATTCAACAGAGCACTATGGTTCCTGATGAATGAAGGCAGGTTAGAGTTATAGCTATACAAAAACCCGGGAAATCCGCGTCGGATTACAACTCGTATAGTTCAATTGCGATGTTGTCGTGTATACGGAAGCTGCTAGAGAAGACGATTTTCCATCGGTTCGAGAAAAGGATTGAATCTCAAGGCTTTCTATCTCATACACAATTTGGTTTCCGCAGAGGCAAAGGAACGACCGATTGTCTTGCGCTGCTTTCAACAGAGATACAGCTGGCCTATACTCAAAATGAGCAAATGGGTTCAGTTTTCATGGACATTAAGGGGGCTTTTGATTCAGTTTATGAAGACGTCCTTTCAGACAAACTCCACGAGTGTGGCCTTTCACCATTACTAAACAACTATTTGTACAATTTGTTGTCTGAGAAACATATAAGCTTTTCGCATGGGTCTTCGACAACGAACAACCGCGTGATCCAGCACAGATACCGCTTCAACTCATGGGTAAAATAATAACTCGAAGTTTGTGTTATAAATACCTAGGGGTCTGGTTCGATTCTAAATGCACCTGGGGAAAGCACATTAAGTATCTGCATCAGAAATGCCAGCAGCGAATAAACTTCATGCGTACTATCACCGGACCATGGTGGGGAGCCCACTAGGAAGATCTGATAAAGCTGTATCGAACAACGATTCTGTCGGTTCTCGAGTACGGAAGTTTCTGTTTTCAATCCGCCGCGAAAACTCATATTCTGAAGCTGCAGCAAATCCAGTACCATTGTCTTCGTATCGCGTTAGGCTTCATGAACTCAAGGAGTTCTTCCTTTATCAGATCGTTTTGTGGAGCTGTCGTTTCGGTTCCTCATCCGCTGTGAGGTGCTAAATCCATTGGAAATTGAAAATTTTGAAAAGTTAATTGCCGATTTCAACGACATGAAACAAATTTTTCGCAGGTATCAATTGGGACGAAGTTCTTCGAGATTATGATGCCAACCTCGCTGCATCGACCATGTCTGGAATCCTACTGTATGCCATCAACCAGTTTGTTCCAATAAAATCTACTTACGAACCGACAAAACCTGCCTGGTCAAATGCTGATCTCAAACATCTAGAAAAAGTGAAGCGAGCATCTCTCAGATGGCATAGCAAATATCGCACGGACTCCTCGAGAGCAAGTTATATGGAAGCGAATAATGATTACAAGCAACTCAATGACCCCCTGTTTAATGCCTATCAGGACCGTTTGCAACGCCGCCTCAAGTCTAATCCACGCAGTTTCTGGCGTTATATAAATTACCAAAGGAAGGAATTCGGACTGCTTTCTACAATGACTAACGGTACGCTAGAAGCTGATTCCACCACGGACATTGCCAACCTTTTCCGCACTCAATTCAGCAGTGTTTTCACTAATGAACACCTTGACCCGCAGGAAATAGTCGCCGCCACCAGAAATGTTCCTCGGCTTTCTGATCAGGGCTGCAATTCGTTATCACCGACGATATGGTTATATCAGCAGGGAAAGAACTAAACCCATCCACTGGATCTGTGCTACACGCATTACCTTTCAGAGGATCAGCACGGATTTTTGCCAAAACGCTCGACGACAACCAACTTGACTTGCTTCACATCGTTTGTGATACGCAAAATAAAGAATAGTCAACAGGTAGACGCTATCTACACTGACTTATCTGCAGCGTTCGTTAAAACGAATCATCAAATCGCAGAAGCTAAATTTGACAAACTAGGTATGAATAACAATTTGGTTATCTGGCTCCTTGACCGGTCGAAGTATGTCCGTCAAAATCGGTGACTACGTTTCGTCATCTTTTCTGGTTTGCTTCGGTGTTCCACAATGCAGTCACTTGGGGCCGTTTTTATTCTTGCTTTCTATGAATGATGCTAATTTCATCCTAGACTGCTTACGCCGATGATCTTAAGCTTTACTGCACGGTTAAGAAACCTCATGACGCGCTATTCCTGCAACAACAACTGGAAGTTTTCGCTGAATGTCATATCAACCGAATGTCACTGAACGTGTCCAAATGCTCGATTATATCATTTGGCCGGAATCACTCACTTTTTCACTTCAACTATGCATTGGAGGGTACACAACTACAGCGGGTATCGACAGTAAAGGACTTGGGGATTCTGATTGATACCAAACTGAATCTCAAGGATCACGTCGCGTACGTAGTGACTAAAGCGTCATCGCAGCTTGTATTCTTATTCCGCTTTGCCAAAAAGTTCATAAATGTTAACTGTTTGAAAGCTTTGTACTGCTCACTTGTGCGTCCTATATTGCTCAATTAGAAAGCGGACTAACTTGCCAAGGTGGGCGCTATGGCAGGCGATATTTATGATCGACAAATCGCCTGTAACGAATTTTTTGCTATTTTCCGTCAACAGGCCTTGATCAGCTGGCAACAAAAATGGGATGTAGGGGATTTCGGCAGATGGTAACACTCCAGTCTCCCACATGTATCGAAAAAAACGTGGTTCAGAGGGTCGGATATTAGCTGAGATTTTATCAAGGTAATGTGTCATCTAATGTCCAATCACTCGTTAGGCTCTCATTTCCAGTGATGAAATTCTGACAAAAATATCAGTTCATCGTGCGCTACCTTTTCACTTGGGAACTTCCCATTGCTAGTTTTACACGCCAACGTTTCTTGAGTGAAATTTCTGGGATGAGAGAATGAAACATCGTGAACTTTTTCTACTCAAGTCACCGACGCGAGGATACGAATAAAATGAGATCTTTTTTTACTCTACATCTTTACACCACATTCGTTCTTGAAAAGCACACTGCGCGTTTCATGGAAATGAAATCTAGACAGAAAGATATCTCGCATAAATGACATCCCACATGATGACTGTGTGGCCGGGGAGGTTGGTGTTGAATTTGTCCTGGATGCGTGACGCCATTCCAGCAGATTTTTCCTACCACTCGACTTTTGCGGCGGCACAATACTTAAAAAAACAAACATCACAACTCATGTGAACATTGCCTACACATACTCGCTAGAGAAAAAGAACAAAGCCGAGGAGTTATTTGGTTGTATCGGATCTCAAATACGAGTGAAACGTTGTGAGATGGAGAGACGTAAGATCTTTCGCGATCAGAACTGAAACTTTTCCTCACTCTGCGCTTTCATGAACTTTAGATTGTAGTTCCTTCGCGAACTTTGAGTGTGAAGTTCCTCGGTGATATATCATTGCAGTGAGTAAAGAGTGAACGTTTGAAAATGATTTTTCCAACACTGCTCATTTCTATCGAATAGGGCTCTCAGACACCAAACAATGCGACTGTGGCGCAGGTTATGGCGTATTGCCTCGATTTTGAAATTGCCAGATCTGATCTTTGCGCATCCCTACAGACTCGAAGGAAACCAGAGAAAGAAGATATCAGAGATTTGCAGGGTAAGCTGGACTTGGACTTTATGGGGCTAATTTACATGTTCTTGAAACAAATAGATGTATTCGTTTGATCCTCTCTTAGCTGTTGTTTTAAGATGTCCACCTCGACCTCTCCCCAGTAATACCGTTTCTATTGTATCGTTACAGCTTAACGCAACGCAACATCAACGCCAGACCAACAGCAGCAATATCGCATTGCCTATCTGCTGTTGCCTATTCTGCGTCGTGTATCAGCCTATTGTCGTTGTAAAAATTAAAAAGAACTCGGCTCCGTTATGCCTACGGCACTTGAGCCTCACAAATAAACAAGATTAAATTAAAAAAAAAACTCCGTTCAAAAGTGTGTGCGTTCAAAGAACGGCACCTCGGCTTGTCGAAAACGGACATCGTGCGGCACTTTGTGGACGCCTGATATGCCCGCTCCGGCATCTACAACATCTTGGCACTATTAGACAACAATCAGAGCATCGAAAGAAAGCCCGGTTCCGGACGGCCGACGACCCTGAGCGACAAGAAGCTCCAAAGGATGCTGAAGAGGAACGCCGAGGGAAAATTGGCTACATCGCTGCGTGCGCTTGGCCGGGAGGTCAATCGGCCGAACAGAGAAAAGGTACCTGTCGAACATGAACATACATGTCAGGAAGTGGAAGTCGTGTCCACTGGTTTCGGAGCTGCAGGCAATGATGCAGCGGCAGCGGCTGAATAAGATGGTCAACTCGATTTTCCCGGCGAATCGCGACGTGGCGGTGGTGATGGACGACGAAGGAAGTGAGCTCATTTCACACACCCCAAGTTCCCCAAGAAGGTGCTGCAGTGGCTGACATTCAGCGAGAAGGGGATGTCAAGGCCGCTCTTCTTTTGCTCCGGACTGGCCGTTAACGGGGAAATTTATAGTAAATGCCTGCCGGAAGTTGCGTCGTTCATCAAAAAATACCATAAGGGCAGAGACGCGGTCTTCTGACCGTATCTGGCGTCGGCCCACTTCTCGAAGCGATCGTTGGAGGAGATGAAGCGGCTGAACATCGATGTGGTACCCAAGTCACCCAACGTCCCCCAGCAACGTCCCATCAGGAATTTCTGAGCCAACCTGAAGCGTAAGATCTGCTCCAACAATTTTGTCGCAAAAACTGAGGAGGCTAAACAAAGGAGGCTGATAAATAAAATGAAGAAAGAACTCAAAAACATGCCTACACGCATGTTTTCGTTCGCCATGGGGAATGTTTTTTTGCAAGTAAGCTTAAATAATTACCTTCCATGGGAAATTTATCAAAAGCAATTATATGTCTTAGCTTTTTTTTATCACCATCCGAAAAAAAGTCCATTTTTTTAATGCAAACGTTATGTGGAAGCCAGGGAAATGATGGCGAGCCCGATTGCAAACTACTACGAACCTCTAAAAGCAACCTAAGTCAACAATGGCACAAAATCAACGCAACACGAGTATCAGTAACAGCTGCGGTGAAAACAAATCCGGAAATAAAGCCGAACACTCAGCAAAAGAGAAGGCGATCAAACCCAACCGAAAGCAACCCACAACTGGGCAACTCAATCCCTGGATTCATTGACGGTTGACAAGACATCCACGACTCATGCTCATTTAAACGCGAAACAAGTAAACGAAATAGTATTTAACAACGTCTTCAAAAGTAGAAGAAAAGGATAGGTGGAACCGTATTATCGACGAAGCGAACAGGAAATTAGTATAGGAAAGAAAAACCAGAGAGCTTTACTTTGGAGATCATAGAAGAATTAAGCATGGATGACCTATTACTAAGCTAATTCTTGACTTTTTATGGGGATGGAGTTGAGGGGGATGGAGAGTAAAGTGTTTATTTTTCCAGTGGGCGCCGACGATGACGCCAGTCATCCATAATTGCATATCACTAGCGCACTTCACGTTTGGCTAACATGGAAAAATTGATAAACTAAATCAGTGTCACGATCGCCATTCCCTGGTTGGAACACGTAGATACTCACTTGTGCATACTTTCGAAGGACTCACGAACACCGCACGCTGTGAAATGGTCATGTCTCCCGTAAGTTCCGGTCCAAAGTGACTTGGACCTGCTTTGAGCACCTGCAGTTCTTCGCCATTACTTTGAAATGACACCTCTTGGAGCTGCGTTTTTGGAATAGCATTCGACTTGGAAAGCTCGACCATTTCTTGCATGAAGATTAGTCCTCTCTCGGCGTCTTCGGGTGATTTGGCCTGTAAAATTAGCAAGTATTTATTCATAGATCTAACAACCAGTTTTCATTCGACTCACGTTGTAGAAACTGTGAAGCAGCTGAACCTTTCCCTCGCCTAGAGAAACCATCGTAATACCCATGTCATAAACTGTCCGTAGATGATCTGCATTGCTTGCTTGAAAGTCAGCCGCTCTAAGTCTTTTGGCACTCGATATACGTGGACATACTCCCGTAACCAGGTCTCTAAGGGGACGTCTAACCGTTTCAGGAAATAACTTATTCGGGCTTGGACAGGAGCGCATAAAATCTAGCATATTGCCTTCCTCATGTTCTTTGATATCTGAAAAATCTTAACATGAAACGAAAACTTATAAATGAAGAAAGAGAGCCTATCGAACTTACTAAAAGTGTGATTCCCCAGTTGACCTAGCGTCAGTGGCAGTAGATGCGCCTCGGTTGTGAAAATGAAGTTTTCAATATTCAACAGCAAATCCGAGGGATCGGAGAACAACAGGTACAGATATTTGAATGTTTCCGACAGCACATACGAATCCATCCGGTCCTCGTGTTTACCCGTTCGAACGTCATTAACTGCAGCATATCCGCAAGGAACTTTGGCATGTTTCTGGAGAGCTTTCAATGCTTTTTTACCAGCCTAAAATAATGAAATAGTGGTTAGTTTTGAGTCTTCAAATTAGTTAAGTAAATCTCCACCTGAAGGTAGTAATGATCCCCCGTAGCACGATATAGAAAATAGGTAGATTCAATAAACTCTGGCCGTAGATGATGTTGTCCCCAGTGCACCTGTTAAAGTGTTTGGAAGTTATTACATCTGTCAAGCAACCTCAACCGAAATCTATTTTACCTGAAAATCGTATGTAAATGCTTCAGGAATGAAAGTATGCATCTGCATGACTTGGTAGAGCATTTCATGAGTTTGCACCGCTGGCTTCAAGTCACCAGACAGTACCTGCAACCCCGGCCAAAATGCCAAGAGGGCATCCATGAAGTTTCTTGTTTTCGTATGGGGACGATGCATTTGCACATCCAACAACATTGGCCCTTGGCTGATATATTTCATGATGGCATTGTAATGGCGATTGAAACGCGCCAAATATCGTTCGTCACCCAACAGAATGTATGATTTAAGGCAGTACTCATAGTAGGAATCAATGCCGGCGCCAACTCCCGACTCTCTTCGTATCCAGTCCCCAGAATGTACATTGAGGACAGTACCCATCAGATCCGAACTGCGATGGCGCATTTTCCACAGAGCATCCATCGATGCATGTGCCTTGGCTTCAAAAATCGGCTCTCCGCTAAGTCTGGACAGAGCGGCGAATTCCAGCAGAATCGTTCCAGCACACGCCGTACAGGTCTCTCTGGAATGACGCAACGCCTCCACTTTCATTCCATACTTCAAATTGACCTTTAAAAGTATTGCAGTTGAAAATAATAATAATGAATGTTTAAATTATTAAGTATTACCCTTGCGTGTGGGATTCCGGTGGATGTGTTGAACGCCGGCAATAATCGATACCCTAGATCTTTTGCCATTTCTAGCAGTTCACCACGGTACCACGTCATAACATCGGCCTGCTTCTGAATATACTCAGCAAGAATGTGAGCCGACAGCAAGCCACTGCAACGAAAGAGAAGTTAACAAATCGGTTATTGCAATTTGAAAATGAAAAATCAGCTAATCGAACAAGAAACTTACCCGATCATCCTGATGTTGGTCTCAAAAACTGATACTACTATATCGTTGTCAAACTGTACATCCTTAATTACTAACTTAACAGCACGTTCGAACTCCTCCAGGTCTCCCAGAATAACCAACGTGTCTAACGTGTCGACCAGAGTCATCGAAAAACTGAAAATAGAATTTAATCACAATGAGATTGGTTTTTCAATGCGGCATAAGTAATGTTCTTCATCATTCTCTGTCACTTGGTCAACAGTTGTTTTCTTTTGTAAGGATCGGAATAGTAGTTGTTCCTTTTTATAAGGATAAAGCATGGTTTCATTCATTGATTCATTCATTTTTACATTAATTATCTAACTTTTTTCCCTAGCAGAATTTCGTAATCCCTGGATCTGATGCGAACAGTTAAGGCGATGAAATGACCATTGTTAATAAATACGCTTTTTTCAATGTGCTAAGATATTTTCATAGTTTTGATTAAACGGAATCATTTTTGTCTAACTTTGGTAAGCATTGGAAATAAGATAAAATCAACAAGATAAAAAAAAGAAGAAAAGTCAATTTCTATCTTCAACTATGATAAAATATGCCTCGTTCCGTGGGCTGTAAGGTGATTCACCTCCCCGTGGTGCAGCCTTTTTTTACGGGAAGGAAAATCTTCAATCAGACTCCTGAAGAACTCAGGGTGTGGGGTTGATGGTGGCCACCCCGCGACCTACTTAATACCCTCCCGTGCCTCTAACCTGTGCCTCGTGTCCCGACGGCTCACGGCCATCATGCCAAGAACACATATTTTTCGGTTTCCTCCACTTCCGCAATTCTCCTCCGCTGTCTGAAGCAATCGTGGCCTGACAGTATCTGTGTCAAGTGGAAGGTAACTTCCCCATGACGTCAACCGACCCATCCATATCTCCATATCCATATCTGCCATATCTTCGGAATTAGTCAGTGGGTCCACCTACCTTTGGTGGAATTATTCAACTCCCTTTAGCACTTCACCATTGATACGATTCTAGTGGTGGTTTGACGGATACCTCTCGTGCCTCTTTGCTCGAAGCACTCTACGTCTGCATCCTAGCTAACACGCATACCGCGTCGCGTGACACTGAGCAGTTTGCGTTGACCGCTCACAGGCACATTAACCTTCCAGTAATTTCGAGCTTGCCGAGATAGCTTTTAGTACTCAGTGCGGTGGTCCATGCCGGCATTCCGTACCTCAGCATAGACAGGGCGACGCTGGCCAGGAGCTTACGCTTGGTCCCCTGTACCGCTGAGCTATTCGACATCATGCGGGCTAATGTCGATATTGCCATGGAGGCTTTCTTGCAGGCGTGGTCAACGAGGCTGGTAAAGGACAGCTTATCGTCGATCATAACCCCCAAGTACCTTAGGGACCGCTTTGTGGTAATTGTGCAATCACCAGCACTGATCGTAGCTCTTCGCTCTGATTTCATGTCGTTGACCATTATCATCACCGTTTTGTGGTGGGCTAGTTTCATGGAGCGCATCCATCCCTCGACAATATCGATGGAGTGAGAGGCCGTTAACTCCACCTCCGCTATGGATTATCTATAAACCTTAATCTCAACACTTCGTCATACATCGTGTTCCAGAGCACCGGGCCCAGGATTGAACCTTGCCGAACTCCTGCGGTGACTTGATCACGTTCCTGACCTGCCGTTGTGTTGTAGAACATTACCCGATTCTGGAAGTAGTTGCCAAGAATCGTATACAGGTGCCTAGGGACCTGAAGGCGTTGGAGTGTGTTGGAGATAGCCTCCAAACTGGCGCTGTTGAACGCATTTCTCACGTTCCGGTTGACTACTGAACAGTAGCGAACTCCTCGGCCTTTGCGTTGGAGTGACGGACATGATGGCATCCACCGATGACTTCCCTTTACGGAACCTAAACTGGTTGATAGACAGGCCATTTGTACCCTCTGTGTACTTCGACAACCTGTTGAGGATGACCCTCTCCAGCACTTTTCCCGTCGTGTCCAGCAAGCATATCGAACTTTATGCTGAAGGATCACCTGGTGGCTTCCCTGTCTTCGGTAGCAATACCAGAGTCTGGATTTTTCAGGCATCCTGGAGGACGCCCTCGTCTAAACATCTATGCATCACTACCCTGAACATTCCGGTGTTCATTTCAGGAGCCAGTGAAATAGCCGTTTTGATGGTCAGGTTCGGAATACCGTCAGGTCCTGACCCTTTGTTTACCTTCATCAACTTTCCTATCGCAATGAGTTCATCATTCGTAACAGTCGCCTTCTCCCGTGGTGCAGTTGTTATTGTCATGGGACAATTCTGTAACTATGGGAGGCCAGGGAGTCTGGTCGTGGGCCAGAAACTCTGCTCGTGGTCGGTAGACCATCTGACCCTGGCGCTTCGTTCACTTTTAGCGACTTTCCTATCGCGTCCATCATTCGTAACCGTCGCCTCATTCCCTTTCTCTACGGTGCCGTTATCATCGCCAACGAGACTGCGAATGTTCGGTGTTGCCAACCATCTTTCCACCATGATAGTGTTATGGTCTGGGATACTGGAAAGCTGATTATGGGACAATTGTACGGCTATGGAGAGCAGGGACTCGGGTCGTTACGCGTGTGACATGTGCATCTCACATGCCATCAAATTTCACCCAACAACTATATTTCCTTAAAAGACCACACACCACTAGCGGCACCATGTCGTGAGAAACCAATTCTTCCCATGTAATCGAACTGCTTATGCAACAAATGCGTATGCTAGTATAAGTGGTTCGATGACTTCCAGCAGTTCATATTACACTTCTCGAAAGGCGCACTAGGTGCCCCGCTGTCAAGTGCGCTCTGCGCAAACAGCCTTCTCTCTCTCCCTCTGTCCCGTTTTGCACTCTCCCAGAATATCGAACACTAATTGGTGATCGAGTATATAGAAAGCATATAAGACATATAACTCAAATGTCTCCGGTAGGAAAACTGTAAACTTACCAAATAAAGAATAAAGAAGATATAATTGTCTAAACCTCAAACGTGAGTGGAAGTTCCTCGTCTGAAAAGCCTGAAAAAGATAAAATACGACACGCGGAGAGTCCCTAACCTAAAGCACCTTTAGTTTAGGCCATTACCACTCGATAGGCTTTCGAACACTGGCCCTCTAATCAGGCGTGTTTGCTGGCCTTTATCTCCAAACTACAGTTGCCGCGGCCTTGGCGACAACTAGCGTCACTTGACGTCCCGTCCTTTCGGAGTCCGACCGCGCTCTCTGCATCGTCCTTCTTGCACCGGGACCAATTCTACGAATACCAGTGATCGACTCTGTCTACCAATACATCGGCAGCCTCCCATCACTAGGGTTGACGTTCCTAGGCATGGTTGTATCTAACAAGCACGGGTCATAGGTTTCGCTCATTTTTCGACCCTGCTTAATTGCCTTTTTAAATAATTTTTCATCGAAGTATAATGTCCTCCATGTCGATCCATATCCATCCACACCAAACATCAACAAACAGTCGTAAAGGCCATCCGCCTCAAAAATGCATAGGTGTGGCTACACACGGGGTAGGAAAGGATAGAAGGGAAATAGCGCTTATCGGTGTGCGACAACCGTTGCCAACTCACGAACTGCCTGACACAGCAGTTGCTGAGGTGCCTCCCAGTGGTCCAGGTTTATTTTGGATACCAGCACTGTGGTTCACTTTGTTCGACCACTTAGAGCCTCCTGTGACGTACTTGTCGTCTGGTTTCCAAAAGCATGTTATACATTTGGGGGGCTCCTTGCAGTCCCGAGTCTGGTGGTGCTCGGGACTATTACACAACACCGTCACGATGGTCATCCTGTGATTTAGTGTGGTTGGAAGTGGATGGAGCGGCAAGGACCTAGACTACGAATAAGGACTAACGATTGAAAATTCGAGACGTGGAACTCCTGATCTCTCACTTTCATTGGAACTTCGCAAAGTTCGTAGCGCTGCAGGAATCTTCGCAGAGTAAACCAAATGAATCTTCGTTGAACGGACTATACTCTTTGCACGCTGTTGTGGTAATTGGGATTCCATACAGGGCAGCAATATTCTATCACAAATCGGACGATTTTAAACAGAAGATATCCGTGAAATTTTACCCCCTTCTGAAGCTTGTCGATCACGTAAGAGATATGCTGTTTGTATGTGAGTTAACAATCCAAAATAACTCCTAGATCTTTGATATGACGCACACTCTGTACCTTAACTTTGAGTAGTTCAAAGAGATCGGTGTTTTCTTCAATGAGAGTGTTATTACTGAACACTTAGATTTACAACCATGCGGTTCAAATCGCTCCAATCGTCAAAGGGCATTGAGTTGGCTTTGGAGAAAGTGACAATCAGCGGTAGTACGTCGACATCGAATGACATCGTTGAAATAGATCAACGAGAGTTCGGATGGTGAATTTTATGGACTTGATTCGAACACAAATTCAGAGCAGGACCGGGCAATTTTCCGCTCATAGCATAGCATAGCATACACAATCGTAAGTTGGCTGTTGTAGAGACGATGGAAGCGCCAGAAGAGCTGCCTTGGGTGTGACAGGCTCTTCATCCATCAATCTCTTTGCACAACACCTGGCCAGGTCCTTATGAATCAGCAAGGGATGGGAGGGAAGTGTTGCTTAGATGTCTACTTAAGAAGATGCTGAGAACTCATGCAACGTTCATAGACATCTGGAGTTGGAAGTTGGATGGGATTGTTCGGGAGGCTTCCCTTGGCGAGAAAGTGTATGCATATTAATGTATGTAGGTCGTTGGGAGTGACAAAGCTAAGAAAGTTAATGCACTCCTTTGTTGTACGCTTTTATGGGTTGGTACACAGGCGTTTCTCACATGTATGTAGGCTTCAAAGCCAAGGGTTTAGTTCCTTTTCTTGCGTGAGCAGGACCCGGCATATTTCCGCTCAGTTATTTTTTTGATCGCCAAAATGTGGTAGCCGGCAAGCTGTTGATCAAGTTGATAACGATAAATCAAATAGAGCTAAAAATTTGAGGATGAAACTAATGATTCAGAAGGTAGCAATTTTTCTAAGCAGCGCAGGAAAAAAACATAAAAGATAAAGAAAAAAACCCGCATTAATCCACCGATGGTGAGACTGAACCCTTCTTACATTTCACCAGAATTACAAACTCAAATGTGGGCAATATTGTACTGGATACATATTTTCATCAGAAATTCCAAGAAGATTCATAAATATTCAATATGCCATACATTCAGTTGATAAAATGAACTTTTTGTCAATCCTGAACGTATTGCTCAGGATTGAACAAAAATTAAAATATTTCCATTAATAGTCTTTAATGACCTGTGTTTGTTAGTTATATTAAAGGAGAAATTACATAAATATTAGAAATTTCATATGATCAGTCCATAGCATGAATTATTAGACAATCCTAAGCGTCAATTTTGATTATCGATATGGATTCAAGATGCTTAATAAGTACATATTCGTTGAAAATAGTAAATGGAGACTTTGTGTAATTTTCGAATATACTCGTTGCAGTTGAAAACCAGCCACTCGAGCCAATCGATGCTGCTCTAATTCTATACAGTAGCATAGTGTGGCTAGTCCGCTGTATGTGCTATACAACGCTCCAGATACGACACAATAGAATGCAAGCGGCATCGATTGGTGTGATTGGTCTTGTTCGGTTTTGCACTGCAACGAGTATATTGTCATCTCACAATTATGTGCTCTCAGGTATTGTTTTGGTCATATCTCCATGAAGAATTATCCAATCATAATGAAATTTTGACCAGTTATTTGGAAATATCATAGCTTTGATTTGGCACCAACAAAACTAAAATCGGTACACAAATAGCTCAGTATGTAATCGGAGACTAAACTGTTTGATTACTATTATAATAGGCCTTCAAGTACTGTTTCGTTCATATCTTCGTAACGAAATGTCCGAATGAAAAAAAAATCAATAGCGTTCTATGGGAATGTTGTAGCTTCCATTTGCCGTCAACAGAACTCAAATCGGTTCACAGATGGCTGAGAAACCGATGTGACATTATTTGTAACGCACACACACACATACACACACACACACATACACACACACACACATACATACACACAGACATGTGCTCAGTTCGTCGAGCTGAGTCGAATGGTATATGACACTCGGCCCTGTGGGCCTCGGATAAAAAGTCGAGTTTTCAAGCGATCTTAATACCCTTCTATTGATGTAAGAAGGGTAAAAAGGGAAGTTAACATAATGAAATTTTGAACACTTATTTGGAAATTTTATAACTTTAATTTGGCGTTAACAAAGCTTCAATCCTGAGCTTCAATTTTGATTATCAATATGGATTCAAGATGCTTAAATAAGTACATATTCGTTGAAAATTGTAAATGGAGACTTTGTGTAATTTTCGAATATACTCGTTGCAGTTGAAAACCAGCCACTCGAACCAATCGATGCTGCTCTAATTCTATACAGTAGCATAGTGTGGCTAGTCCGCTGTATGTGCTATACAACGCTCCAGATACGACACAATAGAATGCAAGCGGCATCGATTGGTGTGATTGGTTTTGTTCGGTTTTGCACTGCAACGAGTATATTGTCATCTCACAATTATGTGCTCTCAGGTATTGTTTTGGTCATATCTCCATGAAGAATTATTCAATCATAATGAAATTTTGACCAGTTATTTGGAAATATCATAGCTTTGATTTGACACCAACAAAACTAAAATCGGTACACAAATAGCTCAGTATGTAATCGGAGACTAAACTGTTTGATTACTATTATAATAGGCCTTCAAGTACTGTTTCGTTCATATCTTCGTAACGAAATGTCCGAATGAAAAAAAAATCAATAGCGTTCTATGGGAATGTTGTAGCTTCCATTTGCCGTCAACAGAACTGAAATCGGTTCACAGATGGCTGAGAAACCGATGTGACATTATTTGTAACGCACACACACACATACACACACACATACACACACACACACACACACACACACACACACATACATACACACAGACATGTGCTCAGTTCGTCGAGCTGAGTCGAATGGTATATGACACTCGGCCCTGTGGGCCTCGGATAAAAAGTCGAGTTTTCAAGCGATCTTAATACCCTTCTATTGATGTAAGAAGGGTAAAAAGAACAACGAAAAGCTGTTGTTGAATGACTGTGGCTGCCGGAAAGTTTGTTTTAAAATATCCAAGATGACATAATTATAAACCATCGCAAGTTTTGGAGGTTGATTGTTGCCGAAAATGTGGACCTAGTTCTGGTCAAGAATCACACTCGTATAATTTCTCACTTGAAATGGCGGTTTTTTTTTGATTAAGCGACGTTTGCTTAGTAAGGGCCACTAACTGCGACTATATGCCCAAATGGCGGGTTGTGCGTGTTTGCCGGATTTTTTGTCTCAATAAAATTGACGGGTGAGAAATTTGAAATGAATTTACAGAAACATGATATCTCTCGGCCTCTTCATTTTAAAGTGGCCGAGCTATCAGCTAAACCGAAAATGCGTGGAAAATATCAGGGCAGCATTGACTGAAGAGAGAAATGGGACTGATATGCCGCTATTATTCATAAGTAACACACATGGTTTGGCGTTGTTTTACCATTTTCAATACAAAGTTGACATTTTCTTGACGTTTTTCGAAAGTTCAATGTAGGTACACACCCCTCTGGCAAGATTGATTAAAAAATGATGAAAATTCAAAGAGGACTAATATACAGCTAATTGTCCCCTAAAAATACAGAAGCAACGGTTGAAAATGTCTCCAGGTAGTGAAGTACACCTGAGCCACAGCCAAACATACACAAAGTCACGTAAGCATCTAAAAATTGGATAATTAGCGCAACACTTAAGAAAAACACTTTTCTTATTTTTGCATATGAGAGAAACACTGTCGCTTTTACACTGCAAAAATATGCCAGCTAACCCTCTTTAATTCAATACATAGATTAGCATAGACCATTTTGATGAATATCCTGTAGCAAGCAATGAATACTCTGTACAGGTACCTACATAAGTTAGTTCGAGTGATTTTCCTTACATTATTGGACTTGCAGAATATTAGGTTTCTTGGAAACTTAAAAAAAACCGTATTTAATATTTTGAAAAAAAAATCGTTTCACAGAACTCGAGTTTATGTATAGAATTTCTATTCAAGGCCAAACGATGATGTCAAATGATTGATTCATACGAATTGTTGAAACAGGCAACTGAAAAGGCGCAGTTAGGCTTTATTAGCTCTGAAAACTAAATTTCAAATATGTGTACCAGGGACATAAGCGTTATAAGAATAAAGTCACTTTGTTCTTGAACAATAGAGTTTCATTCATCATTTTGTTTACCAACACGTCCTTCTCAGTAACACTTGTGGAAGACTTCTCTACTGTTTTTTTATGCCGTCTCATTTTCTCTTATCAGAAATGAACACGTAGCAGTTATGCGACTCATAAATATCTTTGCCAAATAAAAATATTTTTTTCTGATTACTGCTGGTATGCGATTTAAATTGTTAATTTTCTACTTACTTCCCTAGAACGTCGTCCAAATCTCCCCGCGAAGGCGTTACACCCCTGTATCTTCCAGTGCAACTCAACGGCATCAGCTCGTCTGCCGGATAGGCCTTCTCCATGTAGGCCTCGTATGCATGGTAAAACATTTCTCTGGCTTCTTCCCTAGAAATTAAACAAAGATGTTCGATCATCCCACTGATGGACACGTCCTCATTTGATGTGATCGTACTTGAGCTCATTTCGTTCTTTGTTGGACATGTTGTGCGTTGGAACGGAAGGAATGTGGTCCGCTGTTGCGGCGCAACTGGACAACACCACCGAAAGTGCCACATACTGGAGAAGGAAGCACCAGAATGCCCTCAATGTCCGCATTCTAATTTCACTATACGGCTATCTAGGCAGTGAAACACAACACAATACTCTCGCTCTATCTCCTCTCCTTCCTCTTCCGAATCAACTTTCTCGGAACTACGGACTCAAAACGCTACCTCAAATGCAATCTTCTAGGATGCACGGTTGGAAGAGGAAGGATCTAATCCATCTAATAACAACACTATTTCCAAAAACCTTTCCACGACTTCATTTGAGGACATACAACTTTCGCGCACAGTGATATTTTTGTTGCTAGTTGTGTTCCGCTCGATGCAGCTCCCTGGAGCTGCGGAACAACCACAAACTTCTGATTTCCTTCTGTTTCGAACGGCGCACCATCAGGACGAACTTACATCCAATGCGTATCGAATTAAAATCATTTACACACGACGTTAGCAATGCGAAACTGTTCCGTTATTCTGATAATAAGGTGGAAAAGAGTGAAGGAAAACTTTTGTTCAGCCACCTATAGATTTTCCTTACAGCCTTCACCTCTTCCCTTTTCTTGCCTTTTTTGCTTTTCTTTCGGTGATGACAGAACGGTGCACAGCTGTCAACTAATAAAAAATAATTGATGGATTAACCGCCTGGTGTCGCTAAATCGTGTGTGTCTTGGCTTAACAAAAACGTCCGGAGCACACTGAACAAAATCAACAGGTTATGGCTGCTACGCGAAAATTCAAAACACTTCCTCATTTTTTAATGCGATTTAAGTTATGTTTCCAATACAGACGTGGAAAATGTTCACATTTAATGCAGAAATGTCACCAAACGATTGTAAACGGGTCATTTTCCACCAAAAACATATCCGTGACATTTACCACATCTAGTCGAATGAATCACATGTGAAATATCAGTTAAATTTAATGTAATTGTGAGCTACAATATGAATCTATGTGAGAATCCTGTACTCATCCTTCGTTAATTTAAGATAATGGAAAACTTCTTGTCGTGGAAACTCCGTTCCTAACTTATGAAATAGCACATATAATAGAAAGGGGTGCATTTTTTAGCGCTTATTGGTTGGTATAAGGAGAAGTAGTAGTTAAGATAATAATGACAATAAAATCCTGTCTGAATTGTGCTCTCATGCCGTTCGGTTCTATTTCTATTTGCTGAAGAAAGTGCTGTTGCTACCTAACTCTACAACAAATTTTAAACAGCACTTTTCAGTGCTAAATACTACCTACAATTTTTTGATTTTCTTTTATTCTTTTTCGATCCTTGTTGGGCCCTTCAGGTAACCCGGCTTGGATATGGCATTGGAAAATTCCTCTTCGGTCCTTCGGATTCTTATAGTTATGTGCTTGGATGTCGATTTGGAGCAATATATTCTGTCACTATGGCAGATAAAGTTAAACGCAGAGGGGAATCTATTGATTCGCCTTAAAATCAAATTAATGTGAGTAATAAATTTGATATGCTCACAAATAATGAGAGTGATTCATCATCAAACCAGAATTTGAGTGAACTTTCTCGATTGAGAAAGGAAAAAGTTCCCCCTATTGTGGTGACAATTTCGGATTTCCATGCTTTTTGTTGAAGGTGTGAAATATTCCCTTCAAATTTCCAGACGAGGTAAATGCCGTTTGCTTGCAGAAACCTTGGACGGATTTAAACGACTTCTTGAGTATCTTATAGTACGTTCACACTACGGCCTATATTACGTGATATAGTGCGATTCATGATATAGTAGCTATATCATGTGCTATATTACGTGATATCCCATACATTTGATCTGTCAATCTATATTACGGGCAGTACTTGATATAGCTCATATCATCTCATTTACTTGATATAATTCTAAAAAAGCAGTGGTTGGCAACCCAGCTGCGATAGAGCTGGGTGATATCATTCAATTTCAAATGTCACTTTTCCTTTTGATTGCATCAAAACAAAACATAATTTTCCAGTTGGAACAATTCCACCGTCATGTTGTAAAAGAAATTTGAAATCGTTTCGTTTATACATGTTCATTGAATGAAACTAACTGAACCGAAATCATTACTCGCCATCCATATTGCAGATTTTGCACCTAATTAGACCACTGACGGAAATATTTAGTCAGTTCAAAAAATGTTCACACCATTATCATCATACATTGATTAATTTTACAGGTACAATTTTTTGTTGCGGGTGCGTATTTCGAGGTGCTGTATCGAATGATCGGTTTGTTTTCTGGGTTTTCCCTTGGTAAATCAAATGTGAATTTTTTTTAACTATCCTTTATTTTATCGAAACTCTAAAAATCAAACCAAATAGCAAACTTGAACCGAATTATTCCTCATCCATGTCGGTTTTGATTTTCATTGACTTATTGGCATCGAGGCAAGAATCAGGCAGATATTTCGCTGCTATGACGTTGCACTTAAAGGCCCAGCTACAATGAGGAGCGCAACGGCGCGTTGCGGCAGCTTTTGAAATCCATATATTTTATGTCAAAAACTGGCGCACCGCGCCGTTGCGCTCCCCATTGTAGCCCAGCCTTAATTCTCCCAAGGGAAATATGAGGAAATCAGGGGACGAAGCTTTTTGTAATTAAAAATGTGTTAAGTTCTGATCCCAATCCATCGCATTAGAACAAACTTGAAGAACAAATGGTTCTTCAAAAGGGAAGGTCCATTAATTATGTTACGTGGTAGGGGGAAGGGGGGTTTGGGAAAACGTGACGATCCATACAAAAAAATTTGAAGGTCCATACAAAAAACGTGACAAGGAGGGGGGGGCTTATAAAAAGTCACTTTTTGCGTGACGTAATTAATGGACGTTCCCAAACTGGATTTCATCAAAATCTGATCTTTCTGTCTAGAACATGGAATGAAGATCGGTTTACTTAGTTTTTTCTGATTTCTTCATCATCATATTTGCAAACGTCAAACTATATCACGTCAGTGTAGTGTGAACACCTCCACTTGATATCGATATCAACTTGCTATACCACGTAATATAGTACGTAGTGTGAACGTATTATTACTCAGAAGAAACATAATTATATCACATACCACAACAAAGCTGAGCGTCTTTTCAAGGTGTGCCCAGTGGTGAATATGTGGAAGAAATAAAAAACGAGTTGATAAAATTACTTGGAACTAGCCCAGTCCAAGTAATTAAAATGAAAACAAAATCCCGGCCTGGCGATTCTCGCAAAAGGATTTTTTCTTAGTTCACTTCAAGTCAAGTGAAATTAATATGCTTAAGGCTTTAGAAAAAGCAAGCCTTTTGCTCCATATCAGAGTGAAGTTGGAACATTTCAAGAAGACTGGAGCAAATTTCCTAAGCCTCACCCAGTGCCGTAAGTGCCAGGGATGCGGTCACGGAACAAATCATTGCCAAATGGTTGGTAAATGCATGAATTGTGGTGATTCATCGCACACTAAGAACGACTGTCCTGTGAAGGAAGATCCTCAAAAATTTTGATGTTCGAATTGTGGTGAAAACCATAAATCAAATTTTTGGGAGTGCAAGACTCGCAAAGCAATTTGGTGGCGTTGCCATCATTGTCCAAAGGCGTATCAAACATCACATTCTTTCTTCATTTGAAATCAAAGTTTTTAAAACTCCAGGGGTTTCAGTTGAAACAAAATTTGGCCAATTTACTTTTATAGCTGCCTATTTGCCTTTGCAATGCACTGGCAAGCAAAACTACTGGCTCAAGGGTGACCTTCAGAAACTTGCTCGTCATAGGTCTAAATTCTTCGTTATTGGTGATTTCAATGCAAAACACCGCTCATGGAATAATTTATTTATTTATTTATTTAATCAACTCAGTTCATCGGACTTATTGTCTACATGATACAAACTTAAAACTAAAACAAACGAGCATTACAAATACAAGCCAAAAAATGAGCTGAAGATTCGCCAAATTCAAACAATTCTTCGACAGTCGTAAACGCTCGCATCATAGCTGTTAGAGGTTCGTTGTTTCCAAACGCTGTTCGATGGAATCGGGGTTGAAGAAGAGTACCACTCCGTAATGCTCTTGGAGGAACTCGGATGTTCAGTTGAGAGAGAAGCCTCGAGCAGTCGACCTCTCCATTCAAAAGTTTAGCAACAAAAACCGCTTGTTGATTTTTCCGTCGGCGTTCCAAAGTATGCAATTGCAGCAGATTGCAGCGATCTGAATACGGCGGGAGATTTTGCGGATCACGCCATGGTAGATTACGCAATGCCATCCGGATAAACCTGCGCTATATTGTTTCTATCCTCAAGCTCCAAGTCAATTGATAAGGAAGCCAGACCAAGGCGGCATTTTCTAGGATCGGTCGTACCAGTAAGCAGTAGAGAGCTTTCAGGCAGTACGGGTCAGTGAAGTCTTTTGAGATTTTTGACACAAACCCTAGCTGGCGATTAGCCTTAGAAATCACAGCAGAGCGGTGGAGGTTAAACGATAATTTATGATCCAGTAAAACACCTAAATCGCTGAACTGGTCGGTTCTATGTAGAACGACGCCATTAATGGTATAGTCGAAAACAATCGGCTGCTTGATGCGGTAATACGACATTACCATACACTTTGGAATGCTGATCAAAAGTTTATTCCGACGGCACCAATCAGTGAATCGATCCAATAATGATTGAAGACGACAACAATCCTCGGCAGTCCGTACCACAAAAAACAGCTTTAGGTCATCAGCATACGCAAGCCTGCAGCCATCTCCTAGTAGAAGCAAGACGTCGTTGAAGTATAAAACAAACAGCAGCGGTCCAAGGTTGCTACCCTGTGGAACACCTGACGAGTTCGTAAAGAAACAGGAAGTGCTTGTATCAAGTTTTACTCGTCTGTTAAATACGAGCACAGCCATGATGTCAATCTTTCCGATGTGCCGAGTTTTGAAAGCTTCGCCAGCAGAATTTCATGGTTGATTGTATCAAACGCTGCTTTTAGATCAGTATAGACGACGTCTACTTGTGCCCCTTTCTCCAATTGATCAAAACAGGTCGTGGTAAAATCTAGGAGATTGGTGGTAACCGGTCGTCCAGGCATGAAACCATGTTGGTCGCCAGAGATGTAGCATTTGGTGCGCTCGAGAATGAAACCACTCACTATAATCTCAAACAATTTAGAGGCAGCTGACAGATTAGTGATTCCCCGGTAGTTTTTAACGTCGCGTTTGTCTCCTTTCTTGTGTACCGGGACCCTCAAAGACTCCTTCCAGACTGCGGGAAATTTCGATTCGGCAAAAGATTTGTTGAAGATCCTGCAGAGCGGCTCGACAAGAGCTCCATTGGTGCGACAGTATACTGAAGACGTAATACCATCTGGTCCAGGCGAGAATGTACATTTTATTTTCTTGATGGCATTATTTACCATCAAGGGCGTTATCTCAAAAATATCCACGTCTAAAACGGTTCGGTGGAACGTCCAAAACAGCGGAGTTAAGTTCACTCGGTTAATACTTTCCGCAGCAAACACTGACGAAAAATGAGTAGCAAAAATTTCACATTTTTCCTTACTTATAGACGTCTCAACATCATTCAAAAACACGCTAGCTGGCATAGTAGTATTTTTCCTCTTTGAATTTACATAGCTCCAAAATCTCTTTGGGTTTCGTCTTAAGTGAGTTTGTACCCGTAAAACGTAAGATTTGTAGAGTGACGAGTTAAGTTTACGGTACTGATTACATGCCAAGTGAAAACTACGCTTATTTGATAGGGAACGGTATCGCCGGAGTTTACGCTGCGAAGCATTTCGTGTTCGTTTTAGTTTTCGTAACAAAGCAGAGCTCCATGGAGGAGAAACAGCGGGACGACGATAAGGAACATTCGTGTCTATCCAATCATTTAGTACAGCGCACAACATTTCAGCCATTTCATCAGCATTTAATCCAGCAAAAAAGAACATCCCAGTCAATAGCAGAAAGAAAATCCCAAAGAGCATCGAAGTCAATTTTGTTGTAGTCTAACGCCAGCACAACATTGTCATTCACACCATGCGATGGTACATCGTCATCAACTAAAGATGGTACACAGACAACCAGTGGCGGGTGATGAAGGTTAATTGGTAAGAGTGGTGAAACAGAACACGAGATTTCAACAGGAAGATCCGTTGGGCTAAAGAACAAATCGAGAATGCGTCCTAGATGGTTGTGTACTAGATTTCTTTGATGCATGTTGAAGAAATCCATACCGTCGACCAATATCGTGCTAGCCCCCGATGAAGATATAGAGCTCACTGGTTGAATCTGGCCATCAGAATAATTCCAGGTCACTCCAGGCTGATTATAGTCACCGCATACCAGCAGACAATCGTTGTCAGAGCATCTGTTAACAAGCTCATGGATCGACTCAATATGCCCGGCCAATATACTGAGATTCTTACTTTTGTTCGGAGGAACATAAATGGCACAATTCTCAAAGCATTGCCAATGGTAATATACTATTTGACCATTGTTCTGCAGGTTATTACACAACACAATACCCAAACAGTCCAACTTGCTTTTCTTCAGTGAGAAATCCCTCAACTATTGATTTGGTCCTAACTGGTTTATGTCAACTTTGTAGTTAATTGATTACCCATGCTGACTTTGGTTCTGATCATCTTCCAGTTACATTTGGAATATCTCAAGAATTCATTTCTTATTCCATCAGTTCTATTTTCAACTACCATAGCTGATTGGGATCAATGTCGAACATTTATGGAATACAACTTTGATCCTAATGTTTCATTGCAAACAAGAAATGAAATTAATAATGCTCTTGAATCTCTGGCATTTTCAATAGTTAGTGCAAGAGATGCTTCAGTGCCTAAATGCGAGGTTAAATTCGATTCAGTTATAATTGATGACGATCTTCAGCTCTTGATTCGTTTGAAAAATGTACGTAGGCGTCAATATCAACGAACACGTGATCCCGTTATGAAAGTCATATGGCGAGATTTACAAAAGCAAATTAAAAAACGCTTCTCTACCCTGAGGAACAAACATTTTGAAAATAATGTGTCAACATTAGATCCGAGTTCCAAACCTTTCTGGAAACTCTCTAAAATCTTGAAAAAACCTCAAAAGCCTATACCAGCACTTAAGGAAGGTGATAAAATTTTGCTCTACAAATGCGGAAAAAGCTCAAAAACTTGTTAAGCAGTTAAGCAGTCCTATTAAGGAATCGGTTTCAGGAGTATCTGAATATTTTCTCTCAAGAAAAATATTTTTGATTATTCTTGGGGAACCGATTTGGATGAAGTGAGAACTATAACTAAAAAATTCAAAATATGAAGGCACCAGGTGATGATGGAGTTTCCTATATCCTCATAAAAAACTCCTGAGAGTACTTTGTCTTTCTTGGTAAAACTATTTAACAGATGTTTTCATCTGGCATGCTTTCCAGATAAATGGAAAAATACAAAAGTCGTATCAATTTTAAAGCCAGACAAAATTCCGGATGAAGCTTCTAGCCGACCGATCAGTTTGCTTTCTTCAATAAGTACGCTTTTTGAATAGAATGATGTTTCAAATCAATTCACACTCAATTTTTGCTGATGAACAGTTTGGATTTCGCCATGGGCATTCAACTACGCATCAACTTTTGAGAATTACAAATTTAATTCGTTCAAACAAAGTTGAAGGCTGCTCCACTGGAGTTGCTCTTATAGACATAGAAAAAGTATTCGACAGTGTTTGGCATGAAGGTTTGATTGCGAAACTGAAAAAGTTCAATTTTCCGCTTTATATTACGAAATTAGTTCAAAACTACTTAACTGATAGAACTTTGCAAGTAAATTATCAGAATTCTAAATCTGTTCAATTGCCCATTAGAGCTGGTGTTCCTCAAAGTAGCACTTTTGAGCTCTAATACTATATAACTCTTCACTTCAGGTATCCCTGATTTAGCCGCAGGGCTGTCAAAAATCTTGCTTGCTAATGACACTGGCATTTCCGCAAAAGGAAAAAAGTCTTCGTGTTATATCCAGGAGGCTACAAAAAAGCATCGACATTTTTACAGATTACTTTCAAAAATGGAAGATTTCTCCTAATGCTTCCGCAAAATCAACTTATAATATTTCCCACAAGCCTAGAACTGCATTTTTTAAACCAAGTAATAAAGACTGGACTCGGAGTAAAATGGGCACACAGAAATGATCACCAAAAATTCATTTTAAATCGGATACTTGCAAATTTTCAAGGATTAAA
>JASCZW010008851.1:0-45000 GCA_034211315.2 Aedes japonicus
GCACTTTTCCACATTTTTTTTCCAAGGAAGCCCCGCAACAACGAAATCGCCACTTACGACAACCGCCCCCAAAAAACACCGGAAAATCCTCACAAACAAACAAACAAAAACAAAAAAATGCACGGCCCACGAAAAGAAAACGAACTACGGCTGGAGATAGGTAACTTCCACTTACATAAATTACAATCCCAGCCGGCACGTTGCTGGTGCTGTTGTTGCTGTGGCTGCTGCAGGGCTGCTTGTTGATGAAGCCTCGGAGGAAGCCCACTCGGACGGTGTGATGATGGTGGTGGTGGCAGGGAGGTCCTCCCGGCGAGTAAGACGGTGGCAGGGATGGGGATGGTGCCACTGGATGAGGATGATATGAAGGATTCCGCTGCTGGTCCACGGTTAGGGCTGTCGGCTGATCTGCACGCAGGGATCCACTCTCGGACTCCCGTTGGCAGAAGAAGGCTGCGGAAACACACGCGACGATAACAACACTGTACCGACTGACTGTTGAGGGCGGCAAGGGGGTAGGGACACTGACTGAGCTGAGCACCAATTTACTTAAGGTGTACACACACAGGACAGCAATGGGGAAAAACCCCAGCAAGGCTCCTTCCGTAATATACTTTTTTTCGTTCTCGCGTTTACTTCACTTCTGTGTCGCTCCTGATTCGAGGGTTCGCGCTTCTTTCCGCGGATATACACCGGGTGGACCGACCGGCTTGGCTCACTCACTAACCAAAATAAAAAAATACTTGTGTTATTTTTCGCTTCTTTCCCCGTGGCAGTCGTTTCACTTAAGGGGGTCGTGGCGGTAGGCAGGACGAAGCCGGGAAACTCTTCACTAATTTTTTTTTTCGCTTCCTCCACACTGACTGAACTGCTTTGGGTTAATGCTCGCCTCTGGCCTTTCTCTGTATGCTACCTCGGATGATATTGCGGCGAATTTTTTCGCTGAATCCTCACGTCCTAGCGTGAACCGACAGAAAAAAAAACTGTAAAGGACGACGTCGTCCGACTAAGACGTAGTCCCAGTAGCACCGCGGCGACGACAACGGCTACGACGTTGATTTGGGGCGCCGAGAAAAATCTTCTTGTTTGTTTGCTGCTGCCCCCACCGAACTTAACTTCACTAATGCCTTTCGCCACTGACTGGTGTGTACTGGTTGGTTACTGCAGTGAGTGTGTATGCTATTTTGGCGAGGCTGAAAGGATAATCCTCCGGAGACTTTTAAATTTCACGTTCCGTGTTTTCTGCTTCTTCTTCTTTTCGTTAGGCAGATGATACTGGTCACTTGAGAGCAGTCAGAAACTTAGCACTTGCTTCACGCGTATCCTTCCAATCCGTTCAATCAACTAACACACTTTTGGGTTCTTGAATATCCAGAAACTTGGTTGATCTTCACCCACGTACGATCTGCGGCACGTTTCGCGAAATCTCTCACAGCGAGAACAAAAGGACTCGACTAAATCCGCAGAAAACCTCACGACTCGCACACCAAACAATCATCGGGGCTAATTGTTTCCGTTCTTCTTTTGTTGTCCACTGTTCGCGCTGATTGCGGTCGCTATTTTCTTCTTCTGATTGGCTATTCTCCCTTCCTTCCTTCCTTGGCACTTGTACTCTACTCACTAGCATGGAATCAAAAGTGCTTGCAGCTGTCGAACTCGCTGACCAAGCATCCTTCACGTCACGTTTCTCGAACACAACTAAGTTGGAAATTTAAATAAGCGTACGAAAATTACGGCGAGATGCGAACGCACTAGCAAAGCAAAAAAAAAGGCGATGCGTTTTGCACTTTTCTCCTAACACTCACTCACACACACCGCACCAGTTCGTGAGCACTCGCGTCCGTCCGTCCGCCGCGTGTAGAAATATGTCTTGCTCTCGTGCGCGCTCCTTTCGCTCTGCTGGCTGCCTGCTCGCTGTCACACACCGTTCGCCAAAAACGATCGCACCGAAAATCGCCGTCCACTGACTGCCTGCCTGCCTGTGTCTAGTGCGAGCGAGAGTCCTTTCGGCGGTTTCGCTCTCTCATCATCACCACCACCAGCAGCAGCACCGACATATGCGAAGAAGACGGACGCGATATCGCGGTGTGCGATGCTACCGGCGGCAGCGCCGCGCGCGCTCGCACTCGCACGCACACTATGCACCCCTAAAGTTTTTTTTCGCCACCGTCTTCCTCCAGTAGTGTCCCTATGCACGCTCTCTCATTCTCACGCTGTCTGTAAATACATACAGCAAACTCTCGCGCTCGCATACACCTTTCCTAGTACATAAGCGGAACACTCTTCTTCTCTCACTCAAACAGAGCGCTGGTCAGCAGCCAGCAGGCAGCGATTTAAAAACTACTCTCCCACTACTTCGTCGCTCGCACACCACACGAAACTCGCTCGCTCATTACCCACACCCCCAACCAATCCATCAACAATAACAACATTTCGCACACACATCGGCGGCGGGTGGCTGGCTGCTGTGCTGTACGAACGAAACTGCATGTTTGACCACCACCGTCGTCGTCGTCGTCGTCATCATTTCCGCCGAAGCTCGGTCGAAAGAAGAAGGCACGGGAAGGTAGCGGCAGGTACGATGGGAGAGTTTTCCCGATAAAACTTGTTGTAGGCGGCATGCTCGGAGGACGATGGTGACTCTTCGGGTTCAGGTAGAATGTTACCGAGAGCAACAAGTGAGCGTATGTAGCATTGAAGTAACAGGGGGAAAAAAAAGTAACTAACATTTGCTACCTCTCGTTGTCGGTTGCCGACAAGTGACGAATTTGTTTTTGAAATGCTTCGCATGAATCAGTCCACCATATTAACGAAACTGATTGATATTGGTTAACATTTTCCTCCGCCTTCGTTTATCACTAGATGGATCGAAATGTGACGATTGTAAGGGGTTTTGCTTGGAAATAAAATAGAAGGTTGTTTTAAATGGAGAAAAAGGTTCAATGAATCATCTGATAATCACTAGATAAGAGTAATTTCGGCTGGTTTATCTATACTTGCGAATGATTTTCTTGCTAAGGGTGGAATGTTTATAATTTTAGTGTCAGCCTTCATGCATTTACTATTGACAAATTTTCTACACGAGAATAATATTTCACTCAGCGCTGAATACTTTCTTTAAAGATTTTACCTAGTAGGGTATTTTATGGTGGTTTGTCCAGTCGAAAATATGATGGTGGTTTGTCCACTTTTTTAACTGAATTAATTAGGCACATTGGTTTCTAATAAAGTATTCAAATGTTTCCTAGTATACAAAAAAAGTAATATTGTTGATGATTTGCAGTCGTTTTATAAGGAACATTAGCGAATTTGCTTGTTTAAAAGTTGTACAAAAACTGTACTTATCTGTGTCATTGCACCCCTCGATAAAGCTAACATTTAATCGATCACCAGAGGACTACTTGGCATGTATTTAGATCTTTTATGCTTTATAACACTTTGAAATATTGTAAACATCATGCCTGCATACATTTTATATCAGAATTCTTGATTTAGTTTATGTAATAATGCAATTCGATGAACTCAATTTTGATGATGGTTTGTCCAGTGCGCTGATCGTGGTTTGTCCAGTGGGTTCCTTTGTTGACCGCTTGGCGCGCTGCTATTTGTTTATGGTTTCCTTTGCGCGCAGCAAAAGGTGTTGTTCAGTGGAAAAATGTCCAAGAAAAGGCAATATTCAGAGGAAAGCCTTTTGAAGGCTTTATCGGCTGTGAAGAACAAGTTGTTAACAGCCAATAGTGCTAGTAAATTGTACAATATACCCAAATCGACCCTGTTGTTGAGGTTAAAAGGAAAAAAATGCAAGAGGTACGGCAATGCAACGACCTTAAGTGCTGATCTGGAGAAACAACTGGCTGCTTGGGTTCTACTTTGTGCTGCTTCTGGCTGTCCAAAAACGACTATGGAAATTCTGGATGCTGCAAGAGATCTTGCTTCTCTGGACGGAAACAAATTGCGTGGAGGAACTCCAACATCCGGTTGGATAAACGGGTAAGCGTTACAAACTACATGCGTGGCTTATTTTATGATAAGCTTTATTTTATCATGAAGTTTTATCATTTTTTAAACAAAATATTTAGTCAGTGCAATTTTATTTCTTTTCACTAAATTTTTAATTTCACGTGCTCCTAAAAATAAAGCATGCTTGAATGTCAGTGTATATATTTAATTTTATATTACGACTTATGTTACTGTTATAGTCATTTCAAGTGAGGGGCATCCAGATTTTATACATGGCATAATGTTACCCTTGTCAGAGGAATAACATTAATTGTACAAAAAATTCGTGCTTTCATTTTTGCAATAGCTTTATGAACCGGCATCCCAATATCTCTAAACGGAAACCGGAGGCACTGGGCAAATCGTCTGCTCTACTAACGCATGATCGGCTGAAGGAATATTTTGACTTTTTGTATAGTCAATTTGAAAATTCGGGAAACCTTGAAGTATTGAATCGTCCGTCATCTTGGTGGAACGTAGACGAATTTAATTTCGTCATGAACCCTGTTCCGAAAAAGGTAAGCAAGACATCAAAACACCGATAAAGTAGCCCCTTTGGAACAGAATGGTCTATGTAAATAATAAGTGTTGATTCAATTTTCTTACATTTAAAACTATCTCTACTAATGATTTGCTAAAGGTGTACGCTAAAAAAGGAGCAAAAGTGGCTTATAATGTTGAACGCGGTAAACCCAAGGAAAATATTCCTTGCACATATGCCGTTGCTGCTGATGGAAATTCTATTCCACCACTTATAACATTCAAGGATACTTTTAACGATCTCGTACTTCTGGGTCCATAGGAGCCAACTTTGGATTCAATCAAACGGCATCAGGATGGATGAAGGGGGATGCCTTCTTTCATTTTGTTACGCAACACTTAAATCCACGATGGGTTGAAATGAATATTGAACGCCCAATTGTACTGGTGGTTTATGGGTATTCGGGACATCATTCTGTTAAGTTATACAGATGGTGCTTCGAAAACGATGTAATTTTAACAGTTCTCTACCCAAATTCGACGCAAATTCTACGAGTGCTCGATGTGGCAATTTTTGGTCCGTTAAAAGCTAAATATACGGAAAATTTTCAAAAATGGAAAACAAATAACCCGGTTAAAACGTTCAATGAAATTGAATTTGTTAAGGTTTTGAAACAAACCAACTATGAGGTCATTAACAAGGAAACAATCATCAACGGTTGGAGATCAACCGGATTACAGCCATTCAACTTCGATAATTTGAAAACGGATCGTTTGCTTTTAAACTCAAGGAATTCACAAATTGAAAAAACAGCTCGACCCTACCGAAAACAGCTTGGGCACCCTTGACGAAAGTGCAATAACTACTACAACGATATTAACAATATATCTGTTCCAATGTTCATAAATAATGTATTGCAAGATTACCCCAATAATAACAGCGACACTATTGCACCAATAGTCAGAAACGACACAGTTGATGAATAAATGGATACCAGCGTCTACGAGGTTAATCATAGGGCCGAGGTAACATCTCCATCTTAAAGGGTGATACGGTCAAAATTTGGTCAAGGGAAAACGCGTGTAAATCGGTGAAATCGTTTATTTAAAAAATCAAATTAAATTTCTTTTTCAAGTTCAATTAGTATAAAATTCAGGAAAAATATTCAGTTAGGCTTCCGCTTTTCCAAATCCGAATTGCCGGGCCTTACGCTTGACCCCTGCCATCAGATTTTGTACAGCCACCTTGTCCACCTTCTTCGCCGCAGAAAGCCAGTTTGCCTTGAACTGCTGCTCGTCCTTAGCAGTTTTTTTGGTCTTCTTTAGGTTCCGCTTGACAATAGCCCAGTATTTCTCAATTGGGCGGAGCTCTGGCGTGTTGGGAGGGTTATTGTCCTTGGGAACCACCTGCACGTTGTTGGCGGCGTACCACTCCATGGCCTTTTTACCGTAATGGCAAGATGCCAAATCCGGCCAAAACAGTACGGAACAACCGTGTTTCTTCAGGAAAGGCAGCAGACGTTTATTCAAACACTCTTTCACGTAAATTTCTTGGTTGACAGTCCCGGAAGCTATGAAAATGCTGCTTTTCAAGCCACAGGTACAGATGGTTTGCCAAACCAGATATTTCTTTGCGAACTTTGACAGTTTCGTGTGCTTGAAAATATCTGCTACCTTTCCCCTTCCTTTTGCCGTATAAAACTCCTGTCCCGGAAGCTGCTTGTAGTCGGCTTTGACGTAGGTTTCGTCGTCCATTACCACGCAGTCAAACTTCGTCAGCATCGTCGTGTACAGCCTCCGGATCGCGCTTTGGCCGTCGTATTTTGTTTATCATCGCGATTTGGAGTCACTACCTTCTTGTAAGTCGATAGTCCGGCTCGTTTTTTGGCTCGATGCACGGTTGTAGACGATACACCCAGCTTATTTGCGGCATCTCGGAGAGATAGGTTAGGGTTTCGCTTGAAACTACCGGCAACTCTCTTTGTCGTCTCAGCGGCTTCCGGTTTTCGATTTCCCCCCGATCCAGACTTCCTGGCTGTCGACAAACGTTCCCCAAACACTTTAATTACATTTGTAACGGTTGATTTGGCAACTTTTAGCGATTTTGCCAACTTTGCGTGCGAGTAGCTCGGATTTTCGCGATGCGCGAGCAAAATTTTGATACGCTGCTCTTCTTGCTTGGACGGCATTTTGACAACTGAAGAGTGAATTCCAAAATCAAAATAGGAGCAACATTCTACACACACGCCCCTTCAAAATGAGGGGTGTTCAGGTTATTTAAATGCAAAATTGAAAGAAATACGTCAAGTTGATATTGACCAAATTTTGACCGTATCGCCCTTTATGATAATGAAACTAAGCAGCTTGTAGCACATGATCGCGATGCTGTTAATGACCTTAGGACACATTTGAAGGAAATCGAACCTTCAAAGCTGCTCAATGTTCTAATTATGGAACAGCAGCTTAATTTAATTGAACCATTGGTTTTCATCCCTCTACCTTACTTCGAACACGATCTGATGTCCTACAGACACCTGCTACAACAACTCAGAAAAACTTCGGCAAAGAAAAGGTCTGAAAGTGTCCTATGGTGTCATGTCAGAGTTGCAGATTATTAGCGAGATTGAAAACCGAGACTTGGAAGATCAGAAAATTGCTCAAGAACATAAAAAGGATGAAGAGGCCAAGCAAGAACGCAACATGAAGCTGAACGAAATAAGAGCCAAGTTGCTTGCAGAAACGGAAAATTCAAAAGCTACAAGAAAGCAACTGAAATGTCTTGAAGCTGCAGCAGCTGAAGAAAGAAAGAAGGTTGCTACGAATAGGAAGAATGTTGCTTCATCAAAGAAAAGCAAGCAACTCATTCCTCCGAATTCTAAGACTCAAAAGAAGCGTCGAAAAACTTAGTGAAGTATGCAGTTAGTAATCATATTTCGTTTGATTTGTTGTTTTTCAACTCTAAATTTATTTTCCAGACCGATTTATATGCAACAAAATCATCATTTATTTTTTAAATTACCATTTTTATTACACATGTTTATCTTCTTCTTGTTGTTGTTACTTATATAACATGCTCAAATGTTTGATGCTCTTAAAGTTTCGATCTAAACAATAAATATATTTTCAAAATTCAATATCGTTTATCGGAATTTCCATCAGAGATGGGCATTTTTTTTATTTCCACAGCATTCGATAAACACATTTTCTTAGTGACAGCCATTGTCGCCAGAAAGATGACTCCATCACCTGGACCCTACAAATCGCACTCATCAACACATGAACCGGGATCAACGGCTTTACTTCCCTTCCGATGGAAGACGTGGCCAGAGATTTTTTCGCCTTAGAAAAATCCAACCGACGTCGCAGTCACGCTTAGCACTACACTACCGGCCAAAAACTTGTAATTAACTATTCATGAATGGGTCAAAATAATCATCTTGAACAAGAAACAGTTGAAAATGTTACATTCCACTTGAGAATCAGAACATTCTCGCTCAAAAACAGCTTTTCATCGATCTAAAAATAGTGCAATTAGGGATCCAAATATTTGCCATTCTCGATTGAGAACATATCCTACATGTGTAGAATGTGGCATAAAGAATCGTTCTCAACTATTTCAGAAGATTTCAAAGATTTATTGAGGATAAATATTTTCTGGGAAGTCTTGAGAGGAGCCAAGTTTCATAATTATAACAACGATTTTCTGAGAGTATTGAGACTTTTTCTCAAAGCAACTCAATTTGCATATTCTCAGCAAGCTAGGCAGGGTCTTTTTTTTTCATGAGTATTTCCTCAGCGTTGTGCACACATCTGACGTTTCTGTCAATTGAGATCTATTTGATTCTTGAACTACTATTCCATAAAGGACTAGAATGTGATTATACGCAGGATTGAATGACTTAATAACTGGCCTTAGTATTCAGGAGCTCAGATTAAGAGGTAAAATACCTGAGGATAATACCATACAATTGTTCCCACAATGTTATGCGAATACCAAATTGAGGTAAGACAATACCAAAATAGTACCTCTCAGGTATTCGCAGGTATCCAAGATAACAAGTTTTGGTATTCGAGGGATATTTTGCTTGCAATTCATAGGAATTTTGCTTAGGTATTTTACCTCTTAATCTGAGCTCTTTAATACCAACGCCAGTTATCAAGATCAAAATTAGGTATTCATATGTTGTTGTCTCCTGCTCGGGTATATGTCCCTTGACTCAGCCTAATATGCAACGATCGATTACCTTTTTTTGATACTACTCATAAAGTATTTGAGCTAGAAGCGATATTTACCTAGTTGTACACTTGTTTAGATAAGTTCAATAAGCAATTTGCTAGTTTGTATCCCAAAAAGATACACAAGTCATTTTATATAGTCAGAAACTTTCGAGGGACATATATGTAGTATCGGTCTATAAGCACCAAATTGGGTCTATTTATGGATGCAACTTTGTTCCATTCGATGCATTTGTTATTTAACGCAGTCGATGAACGGTTTTTTCTTATGATTTGCTGATCTCAGGGATTGCCAGCTGTATTTGTTTCAGCTTACACAAAATTTTAAAAATCAAAATAAAATCAAACTGCTTTGAAACAGCTCAGTGATTTTCACATATGATTTACCGTCCATTTGATAGTGAAAACATGATAATTCTTTTTAAAACATATTTTGTTCCTAAGGTTTGTTGTTGGATGAGCGATTTGGAAAATACAAAATCAAAAGACATTTTTATCTAGAAATTAGAAGAAAAATTAGCATTCTCCATTTAATTTCAACTACCTTTGCTTATCTTCGACAGACACGCGTATTTCGTCTACAATGTGCAGACTTCTTCAGTGTCTCGTACTAATAACTCGACTTGGTCGACTTGGTCGGACTTTAGTCGAGTATATTTAGGTTTGCCGAATTTATACGCTACGAGATAGCATTATTAACAAAACAGATCATAGCATTTTCTCGTTTTTTCTTTAGTGATTCAATATCAATTAACATGCAACGAGACTCATACGAGGGAACAGGAAATGAATTCCAGCCTTGTTTTCTAAGAGCAAATAACAAAAATTGTTTCTCTACAGATTCTGTACGACTAATGTATATTTCTTGGTATGGAGCCCAAACAACAGAGTAATATTCGAGAATGGATCTTACGTACGTTACATAAAATGTTTTGGTAGTACATGGATCCTTAAAATGATAACTGAACCTTCTAATGAATCCTTACATACTATTTGCTATGAGAATTGTTGCATTAAAATGATATACAACGGTCAATTTAGAATCAATAATCACTGCGAAGTCTCTTATTTTGTTGCATCTTTCAGATAACTGATTTCCTAGAGTACACGTGACATCATTATGAGTAAGTTTTCTTGAATATGATATGATGTTACACTTTTTAATAATAATATCAAGCAGTCTTTTAACACACCGTTCGTAGAAGACATCAATTTCGCTCTGAAAATGTTGCAAATCTAACCTACTTCAGTTTCACGTCATCAACATAGATAATAACGTTAAGATGATTTCACACAAAATTTACATCATCAACAAAAAGAATAAATATAAGAGGACCTAAATGACATCCTTGGGGAACTCCTGAGGTGACAATAACTGCTCTAGAGATCTCTCCTTTGCAACGTACCTCCTGTGTTCTATCTGTCAGATATGATTCGATCCATTTTAATAGTGTCCTGGTTAAACCCACTCGCCTCGATTTGAAAAGTAGCATTGGAATGTCAACTCTGTCAAACGCTTTGCTGAAGTTAGTATATAAAGCTTCCACACAATTTCCTCTATCCATTAGTAGATGTTGATCTCCCTCTAGAAAAACCATGATGATTATTTGAAATCCATTTTTATCCAATAATTTTTGATTTACAATCACTTCAAACGTTTTAGGAATACTTAAAATGATTGCAATTCCTCTATAATTTGTAATGTCTGATTGTTTGCCAGATTTAAATACTGGTATTAAAAATGATTTTTTCCAGAATAGTGGAAAGTCTCCTGATTGAAGTGATAGATTAAAGAGCTAAAAACAGGGGTTTTACAAAGGAAGTTGCTAGTTCTTTCAATAGTACTGGTAGCGTTCCATCAGGACCAGGTCCTTTTCCAGCATCAAGACCTTTAAGGGCCATTCAAATCTCTTGAACAGTGATGTTTTAAACTGATACGTCATTTTGATGTTCAGGTAGATAGGAAAAATAGTTAAGGTAAAGAATATCGTTGGATTTCTTATAGATATTTTGGAAAAAGCGTGCAAACTGATTACAAATATCTCCGCTATCAGAATCATCAAACTCTTCATACTGCATGCGCGATGGATAGTTACATTTCATATTATTTGCAACTATTGTATTGTACCTTTCATATGCTGATGATATTTCTGCATCAATGCCTACAAATATCATATATGTATATATATACATAGATATACATACACATATATATACATATGTATATATATATATATATATAGATACATATACATATATATATATATACATATATATATATATATACATATATAGATATATATATATATATATATATATATATATATATATATATACATACATATATATATATATATATATATATATATATATATATATATACATATATATATATATATATATATATATATATATATATATATATATACATGAATTCTATATAGATTTAGTAAACTTTTCCCCCTCCATGGCTGGACTTTGTACCTGGACGCTAGTGAGAGGGCCTAATCTCATGTTAACGATTAATTGGAGATAGCTGATTTTATGATAGATGTCACTAGGTCATATCATTGTATGACCTTCTACTCTAATGAACCATTCATGGGAGAGCCAAAGGTCCAGCCACACGTATACAGGCACTAAAGTTGAGTGTGATATCGGCGGGTTGGGCTGCAAATCACTAAAAATTTAATCATAGATAGATTTATTCAATTTTGAAAACATTTAATATTCAATTTGAGGTGGAAGTTTGAACTGCGTCATAGAATTTCCAATGCAGTGGACTTCTTGACACTGACCATAAGGATTGTGGTTTTGTGGGGTGCGGAGGACCCGTTTAGGAACTCAGAGTATCGTATCACTGGGGTTTGTTATAGGTGTGTTTGTTCAGAATGAAAGATGTGTGCTACCGCCGGGCTTTGCCGCAATTTACGCTTAGACGAGGCTAGAAACAGTTTGTAGACGCCTGACATCAAGAAGTTAAGGGACACGACAGGAGGTGCAGTTTTCATTGGCGTGGCAATTCTTTCATTGTTCATAAATTATAATTTAAATATGCAGTATACGACAGCCGACTTTCAAATCATAGCAAATCATAGAGAGATGTTACTTTGATATAGCAACTATGCAGCGTAAAATCAACATGAAACTTTCAGTGGGATCTCAAATAGCCTGGTCACATTTATAGGAACTACAGGGAATGGCTCTTTCTATCTTTTCGGGATTTGCCGTATATCATGCAGAATTAATGCAGAATTGTAAATTAACGATTTTATGATCACTTTCATTTTTATTTGTTTTAAAACACAATTTAAAAAAAACTGATTGAGCGTGTTAGTAGAACGATTGTGATTAGGAAACAAGGATAATTTCAAATTAACACTTCATTTGATCACTTTTTAAAATAAGAAATAAAACATTGAAACACTTTTTTCAAATAATCACTAGTAAACGCGAGTAAATTCCTACAAATTCCAGACTCTTCTTCTGACAGATAGGCCTATTTCGTCTGCGACTTACAGACTTCTTCAGTGTCCAGTGCTCGCAAACTTATGATTTTCTTTTTGTAGTATTTTTAACCGGTCCAAAACGCCCTACCTTAACCACCTACCCTAACCTATCCTTGTTCCTTCCCATGGAGTTCATGTGGTCTGAATAGACTAGTTCGCCATTACCCCTCCTTCACCATCGACTTTGGACTGACTTATTGCGCTCTTATTGCCCCACCAATTGCTGCAAAATGAAAATAAAAATGAAAATGATAGAAAATCGGTAATTTTTTTCAGTAATTCTCAACGTTAATCTTCCTTAAATTTCCAATATTAGGTAATCTGAGTTTACGCACAATTTGGGTATGTGCACTTTTGATCGACTATCGGTACTTTTTAACGATCTTTAGGTATTCTCATCTTAGCGTGCACAATTATAATGACAATTCAAGATGTGCTAAAAAATTATGATACAAATCAAAAGGGCCCGAGGGTCGATCACAAATTACGTTTGCGATTCCTGAAAAACTCACGAGTATGTAATCGATTATCGTTGGTCTTACTGCCCTCTATTATCGTAATTACAACTTGTAGTAATTATCGATTTGAGCCTAAGAAATTACACATCATGTTCTACATCAAAATAAACAACTATTGTTTCTTCATTTGATACTCAAAATCATTCCCACCTAGATGAAATTGAATATTGATGTTGACAACAGCACAGGCGATAATGGACATCCATTGACGAATGAACAAAACCAAATAATGACTCTGCGGTTGCCCTGGTCAAGAGAATGCTGTCATTTAAAAATTCAAATTCGCGAAGATATTTGGTCTGTCCGTTAAGGTTGTCTTCATTTGCAGCTCGTTTGAGAGCAGATGAATTCTCGGTTTTTTTTTTCATTAGGGCGAAAGGGTGTGCGGAATCAAATTGCGACACACACACACATATTCGGCAAAATTCGCCCGTTCAACCAATCATCTTCAAACTTTCAGGGAATAAAATAAAACATGTTATGAATATTTTCCCATGTTTCTTGTATTCAATTTTAATTCCATATCCAAATGCACGAACCTTCCTCTTTACGTTACTCATAATTCCTGTACAACATTTGGACCAATTTTTTCTTCATATCTACCTCCTATTTTAGCTCGTTTCGGATTAATCATGCTGGCCCAGTACTTTTCAATTGACCACGTTTCCGGTGCGTTCGGGGGGTTGGGATGCTTCGGCACGAAATTTACCTCCTTAGCCTTGTACCACTTCAAAACCTCTTCCGAGTAATGGCACGAGGCTAAATCCGGCCATAAAATCTTAGAACCATCGTGCGACCTCAGAAGGGGAAGTAGACGCTTTTGGAGGCATTTCTTTAGGTACACCTGTCCATTACTCCGTTCCAGTTGTCACGAATGGAGTACTCCGCTTTTCGCTTGGGCACATTGCTTGCCAAATCATATATTTTTTGGCAAACTTTTACATCTTCTGCATTCTAACGTCCTCAGAGACAACGAATTTATGATGAGCAGTGAAAAACTGGAGCCCTGGAAGATGCTGGAAGTCTGCTGTCATTATCCATAACGTGGCGATGTGATTTCGTCAACATCTGGGTGTAAAGCTTCCGTGCACGTGTTATACCAACCGTATTCTGCCTTTCATCGTGATTGGGCGCCTTTTGGACTTTGTACTGGTGTCACGTTATTTTCGCATCTTGCACGAAAGTTTTGGTTAGATTCATATATCAATATGTAAAATAAAAACGCAAATTGATTTAAATGTTGAAATTAGGAAAGAACTATAAGTCTCAAAGGGGTAAAAAAAATTACGCATATTATTGTTAAAAAAGTGTCACATTTTGATGTAAATTTGTAACACAATATAAAACATACCATAAAAATAATTTCTAACAATTTGATATATTTGTGATGGATTTTTTTTCTGGGTGATGATATCCCCAAACTGAACTATATCATAACGAGTTACATGTATCAAAGGTTGTTAGAATTTTGTTATTTTTCTGTTATATTCTTCTAGTCGGGTATGTAACTCCAACCATGTTTTGCCAAATGTATTTTGTGACGAAACGATGGATTGGTTTTACCAGATTGCGGTTTCACTGCGAACATGAAGCAAACCAAAGAACCGACTTTTCAACAATCGGAGTTGGCGTAGCAAAGAAGCTACAAATCTATCACGCCAAAGACTAGTTTTCGAAATCCATGCTTCATATCAAGCTGTAATGCTTACGTTGTTCATAAGTTATGTCTCATGAAATTCGGGCGTTCATTTGACGAAATTCTACAAGCAAAACGTATACTGTTACATACACACTATTTGCATTTGTTGTGTCTAAGAATTAACCCAGTGTCTTCACTAGCATTTACTGTCTTGACAGATTCATCTTAACAGATGGCAAACAAAAATTGATTGCCTAAAATTGATTTGTTAAGACATTTAAACAATCGCAGTTTACGATTTAGAAATTCTAGACGTATAGAGCATCGATGCAGTCTCGTAAAACAAAAATGAATTGACGATTTTTGTCACATTCTTTTGGATTTTATCGTGGATTAAAGGGTGTGTTCGATAAAAATGGCACACACATATATACTCATCAAAATTAAACTGATTATCGGATTTTCTTGAAATTTTCAGGGAATGAAGAACTACTAATGAGTTTTGATTTACAATATTTGCTTTATTCAATTTCGTCTCCCATCCCGAATGCCAGCACCTTCCTTTTCACTCCACCCATCAAATATTGTACAACCGATTTTCCCAGTGTTTTTGTTGTTTTTACCCAAATTTTCTTTAATTCTAGCTCTGTTTTTATAGTTTTGGGATGTTTGCGAAGTTCCGTTTTCATAATTGCCCAGAATTTTTCAATTGGACGAAGTTCCGGTGAATTTGGTGGGTTCATATCCTTTGGCACAAAATTGACTCCGTTGGCTCGGTACCACTCCAATACGTTTCGAGCGTAGTGGCAGGATGCTAGATCAGGCCTAAACAGAGTTGATCCTTTGTGCTTCTTAATGAATGTCAAGAAACGCTTCTCAAGGCACTCTTCCGTGTAAATCGCACCGTTTATTGTTCCGGAAGTGATGAAGGGAGCACTTATTTCACCACATCCGCAAATCGCCTGCCAGATTAGAAACTTCTTTGTAAATTTCGATAGTTTCTTCTTTCGAACATCCCTCGGAACATCGAACTTCGACTTGGCAACGAAATATTCTTGCCCAGGAAGTTTACGGAAGTCGGCCTTGACGTATGTTTCGTCATCCATCACGATGCAACCGGATTTGGTGAGCAGCTTCGTGTAAAGTTTCCGGGCGCGGGTTTTCGCAGTGATGTTTTGTTTTTCATTCCGGTTTGGGGCTTTTTGCACTTTGTAAACATGTAACCCAGCACGCTTCATGGTTTTCTGCACAAAACCGGCTGACACCTTAGACTTTTTAGCGACATCTCGAATTGACATGTTCGGACGGTTCTTGAATTGTTGTACGACTTTCCTGGCCATTTTACTGTCCATTGGACCACTTTTACGACCACTCCCTTCCTTCCTTTGGACACTCAGACGCTCCTTGAACGCTCCTTCTTATTACACGAGACACAGTTGTATTTGCAATTCCAAGCCTTTTAGCAATCCACCGGTGGGACGCCCCTGGATTTTGATTGTGAGTGCACAGAATTTTCTCACGGACAATTGCTTGTTTCGACGACATTACTGGAACTACTAAATGTATAACTATGAAACTTGGCAGATGTAAATAATACACTATGGATAAGATCTACTCAAATTTCTAGGTTTTTTACTCAAACGATTCAAAAGTGACAGAAGATTTTCTGTGTGCCATTTTTATCGAATGCACCCTTTATTTAAAAATGTCTGCTTAAAAGTCCAACATTTCTGTCAACAAATTACTTACCATCTAACATATGTGTCAACACTTGCCATATTCTTCGACAGTGACACAAATGTTATGACGGAAAATGCTAGTGGTCGGATTTGTAAACTATGACATCTTATGTGTTCCCTATAACAGGGCTGGTAGCGGATTTATGGATAAAAATAGTGACTTTAGTGACTAAAATAATAAAAATATTGACCAATTAGTGACTTAAAAGTGATTTCCAAATTTTTGTATTATTTTAATTTTTTATACATTTGATGTACTAGTACATTAAAAATGAACTTATTTATCACCCAGTTGGCAAAAATGAATAATACTGCAGCGCAGTATGACTTTTTGGTTGTTTTTTGTAAAAAGCCTACAATTAACCAACTTTTTTTCTCCATGGCCTCCTGCACTTGGTCCTCAGCTCGTTTTTGCAAAGACGGGTCTATACGCACGGTTGAAACGCCTTCCAGCATGGCCTGTGCTAGAATTACTTCTGACATATCTTACTTCTCAATTCATTTTTTGACCGTTGCCATGTGAAGCTGTTTTCACTACCTTAATCACCTGAGGGTATTTAGGTTCACCTGCAGCCGTTTTATTAGTAAACAACTGGTTCCAATACTCTTTAATTCTGTACTATGTACTCAAGGTCCGCACCTAGCATTTTAACAAGTTCCATTCGTCAATAAAAAGATCTTAGTTGACCTGAATCGGAAGTAATTTGATGATTTTTACCACATACTTGGAGCTTTCACTGGATGCAACGAATGGTGGGTTGAGGCATTGGAAAAATTTTGTAAACGAGTTCTGCAAACCAGACTTTTAACGTAGGACTACGTCCGTCCACGAAAAGTTGTCAGGTTTTGAGCATTAATATATTAATCATTTCTTAGAAGATTTAAAAATTTTTACAACAATAGATCGGAAGTATTTCAATAGAGAACAATGTTGATTTCGGGCCACATACTATTGAAAAATTCATAAATGTTATGCCTTGCCTTAAAAAGTATATTTACTCCTTCAGGGCTTTGGGGTCATAAGTGACCCCAAAAGGATAATGGCTCTATAAAATCACAGACTGATTAAAAGTGTACACAGTCTTCGGAACTTGTTTTCCATCAATTTTTCTATCCGGAAAAAATAAAAAACACATGAGTTTAAGACCTTATTGACGACCTAGAACATCCTGAATATGAAGAAGTTTAGGAAGAGAAACTAAATGCCTTATTAATAGTGTAAAGAGTTGCTTTAGGATATTGTACACATGCATACGTATTATTAAAATCTCGTTGATAAACATCATATTTTTTTGTATCTTTCTGAGAGGTTCTAGGTCCTCCAACATATATTTGAGTTGAAAACTTCAGATCTACAGTTGCATCAGTAGGTTTAAGGGATATATCAGGTTATAATATGTATTTAAACATATTGAATGAACCTTTTGGAAGGTTCTACAGTTGCATTATTGCCATTATTTGATAACTTTATGATGTTCTAGGTCATCCAAACTGTCTTTGAGTTCAGAACTTAACATCTACAGTAGTAACTATAGCTTTTTGGGCTATACAAAGTTACGCTAGGTATTCAACCATATTCAGTGAATATTTTCGAACGATAAAAAAAATATGAGATAGACGGGGATGATCTAGGTCATCCAAACTGTCCTTGAGTTCAGAAAATGTGATCAACAGTAGCAACAGTAGGTGTTTAGAGTGTGCGAAGGGACAATATGTATTTAACTATAATGATTGGATAGTGTGGAAGGCCAACATACATAATGCGACAATCTTGGGATATTCTTGGTACTCCTATCTGTCCTTAAGCTCAAAACATAAGATATACAGTTATAACAGTAGTTTTTGAGCTATATATGGTGACCATATGTATTCAAACATGTTAAATGAACCTTTTGGAAGGTAAACAGTCATAATTCTATAACTTTGAGATCCTCTAGGTAATCCAAACCGTCCTGGAGTTCAAAACTTGAAATCTACGATAGTAACAGTATTTTTTTGGACTATACAAAGGTGCGTCACGTATTCAAGTGTATTCAGTGAATAATTTCGAACGTAAAAATACATAATAAGATAATCTTGGGATGGTCTAGGTCAGAACTTAAAATTTACAGTGGTGACAGTAAATTTTAGGCAATACAAAGTTACAATAAATATTCAAACATATTCAATTAACATTCTTCAAGTCAAAACACATAATAAAGCAGTATGGCATGTTCCAGGTCATCCAAACTATTCTTGAGTTCAGGACATAGGTCTAACAGTTGTAACAAATGCTTTGTGGGCTATGCAAAACTTTGATGTGTATTGAAACATATTCATTGAATATTTTGGAAGAATTACATACATTATGAGATAATCTTCGGATGAACTATGTTATCCAAACGTTCCTGGAATTCAAAACATAAAAACTACATCCAGCTGTAGATTATAAGTTTTGAATTGTATGCTAGAGGGTTTGAGCTGTTAGTGGAATACCTGTAACTAGAAATTAGAAGAAAAATTAGTATTTTCCATTTAATTCCAACTAACTTTCAAGATATCTGTCAAGATAAGCAAGTTAGTTGGAGTTAAATGGAAAATACTAATTTTTTCTTCTAATTTCTAGTTTGAATTATAGTGTAATTAAAATCTACAGCTTTTGGACTTAACAAAGTAACAATGTGTATTTAACCAAATTAAGTGAATTTTTTGAAGGTTAACACCTAATAAGATATCTTGGGATGTTCTAGGTCATCAAACTGCACTTAAGTTCAGAGTTTAGAATCTATAGTCGTAAAGTTAGCTTTATAATCTATGAAAGGTTACGACATGAATTCAAACACATTCAGAGAAGCTGCTGTAAGCTCATCAGTCATTATAAAATTATCTCGGGATGTTCAGGTTCAAAAAAACTGACCTTGAGTTCAGAACTTAAGATATACAGTAGTAACACGTAGCCTTTAGAGCTTTACAAAGCCACGATATTTATTTGTACATATTCAATTAATATTCTGAAACGTCACCAGACATCCTAGGATAACCTTATTGGTTTCAGGTCATTCAAACTGTCCTTCCAAGCTTAAGGTCTGCAATTGTAACCATAGCTTTATGGGCTATACACAGCACTATGGTCCAGATAACGAATTTACGAGGAAACATGCTCCCAGCGCCTAAACTTGAAACTTTACAGCAAAGCGATGCTCTACAACATGGTTTGTATTATCAAGGCCCATTTTTTGATGTTAATTAAAATTAGGATGGTCCTCATTTTCACGGAAATACAAAAACTAACTTTTTAATTTGCAGAAATAGACGTTTATACTCTTAAGCAAAATTGTAGCGCAGAAAATTTCATGGAGTTTTCGTATATACATTTTTTTTGTACCTTAAAAATTGACCGATTCCCTCATCAACTTAGGGTGTACCATGAAAAAATGTTTTTTGCCCTTACTTTTTATTTCAATTCCCACCGTTAAGTTGTGTTCAAACAAGTTTTAGAACTTATAAAGACGCGTACTTTGGTATACAAATTTTGCCGCTAGCTTCAATCAATCAATAGTTATTGAGGTTTTTCTAAAAAAAATACGCCCTTTTCAAATGTTGATTGTTATGATTGGGGCAAACACAAAAAAAAATCAAGACGTCATTTGAAAGGGCAATATATATTGTTTAACATATGTGAAAACTAGAGATATGTTATTTCTGTATCTTGAGAAAATTACATTTGAATCTGGGATGGTTTTTGAAGAAAAACTTCAATAACTATTGATTGGTTGAAACTAGCGGCAAAATTAATATATCAAAATACGCGCCATTAAATGTTCTAAAACTCGTTTGAACAAAATTTAACGATGAAAATTGAAATAAAAAAGTTAGTAAAGAAAAACTTTTTTTATGGTGTGTGTGTGTGTGTGTGTGTGTGTGTGTGTGTGTGTGTGTGTGTGTGTTTACAATCTAATCCCCACTGTCTGGCAGCGGTATTATGGATAGAATCTTCCTGCAACTGTTTCATATTTGTTGTTTACAGTTGCAAAAAGCTTAAATCCGGGGATTAGAAGGTGACAGCTCTACCGCGACTCCAATAGCCCATTTCAAGAACGCAAGCATTCCGAAGCTATCTTCGTACACAATAAGCCCCGCTCCAGTAGTGACCTACTGAAACTTTCAACCAAGCGTATGTGCAATGCTTGATTGACGCGTATTTAGTGATTCACAATATATATATTTTTTTAAACCAGGTACGTATTTGATATTATTTAAAAATAAGGTTGACGTTATATAGTTCTAGTCAGATACATCTCACCAATTGCCGCCTCCTTCGTTACACTCTCTTGTTCATTCGTAAACACAAAAGTTCTCGACGTTGCCTCGTAAAAAGAAAAACTTTTTTTTATGGTACACCCAAATTTGACGAGGGAAAAGTTGCTCTAAATCGGTCATTTTTTAACCTTAAAAAAATGGTGGTGAAACTTAAAACAAAGGCCTATTATTGTATGTTGATTAAAATTAGGGCGGTCCCCATTTTTACGGAAATACAAAAACTAACTAATAGTAGTGACTTAAGTGACTTTTGGATGCAAATAGTGACTTTTTAGTGACTCGACTCAAAATAGTGACCAACTCACTAAAAAGTGCCCTGCTATAACAATAACAACATCAGATTTTTTTTTCGCATCGACTGCTGTCAACCGTCAACTGCCGAGCAAAGTTATCAAGAACATTAAGGCAAACCCCAACATTTCAGACCGTGATTTGGCCAAAAAGTTCCGCGCCGCACGCAGTACTGTGCAACGGATTCGTCTCCGGAAAGGCTTCAAGTCATGCCATGCCTGTACACAACCAAATAGGGATCAAAAGCAGAACAATGTTGCCAGAATCCGTGCCAGAAAACTGTATGATCAGGTGTTGACAAAATTCAATGGCTGTCTCCTCATGAATGATGAAACCTATGTAAAGGCCGATTTCAAACAGCTACCGGGACAAACATTTTACTTGGCTACGGCTTGGGAAAACGTTCCTGCCAAATACAAGTTTGTGGTTCCAGATAAACTTGCACATAAATACATGGTTTGGCAAGGCATCTGTAGCTGCGGTAGGAATACCAAGGTTTTCATCACTGATAAGCCAGATCTCACAATGAACCTGTCATGTTTTGGCCAAGTCTTGCAAGCTGTCATTACAGTCAAACAGTGCTACAGTGGTATGAAACCAACGGGATTCAGTTTATACCGAAAGAACTCAACCCACCAAACTGTCCCCAGCTCAGACCGATTGAGAGATTTTGGGCTATTATGAAGAGGAAGCTGAAGGTGAATGGCAGTGTCGTCAAAGCACCAATGAATTGAGAACTAAATGGAATAAGATTGCTATAACGATGGATGAGAATAATCTGCGCCGGTGGATGAAGCGTATTCCGGGAAGTCCGAAAATTTTTTTGAAATTGAAATGATACATTTTTTTTGTATTTTCCCTCAAAATTTCACATAGAGTCGAACATTTTAGTTAAAACAGAATACTATTTTGTTAATGTATATCCGAAATATGCACAATAGCGTATGTTTCAATTTTAACTGGGCTACATCTTAGTGGAGACACCGGTTAATATAAAAGGCTTATCGAGCACAAGAAAAATGTGTTCATAAGCAACATATTATGAAATCATGAGAAACGAAATGTTACAATGAACATCCACCGATGGATGAAGAAAAGAAATTCATGACTTTGAAACTCAACGGGTGCAGCGGTCAGAAGAAAGTTGGGCGTCTCGCAGCAGCCCAAGCGGCTGAAAGTCACGTTAATACAACATAAACAAAGAGAATCCCTCAAGGATTCCTTTAATATCAGAAGTTTCAAATTCGGGTTTTACTTTGAATTGGCTTTGTAATCTACACAGTTGAAGTTCTTGTTAGAAAAAAACAAATTGTTAAATTCACCCTACCGCCTCTGCGTGGATTAATCAATGTCAATTATTAGTACTGATGTGTGAAGAAACTCCACCTCCTCAGTTATATTTAGGCTAGTAAATCATTTTGTTTCCATTAATTTTAAGAAAAATTAACAACCAAAGTGTATGATCTTCTTATTTGAATTAATTTGAGGGGATAAAATGAAATTTATAATTCTACTAGAGAACAAGAATCCTCATCTTTAACTTCATCTTGCCAAAGTCCAGCAACAAAATAAGGATTCAACGAACAAGGTATTGCGCGCCAAAGCTTCCACAGCGGATCCTGACTGGTGTCAATTTATTTTCCTCAACCGTGTGTAACAGCCACTTACCGCTCTCTTCCTTCCATCCCACAGCCAACACACACTGAACCCACCCACACACACACATTCCCGTTGCTTAAACGAACCCACACACACATCCCCCCTTCTAACTACCGTTGTCCTCATCTTCATCCGCTGTAGTAGTTATCGGTCAACAAGAGCAAGCAGCAGCAGCAGCATTCAACTTCTTCTCTTCTTCTTCGGCCCGTCTTCGTTCGTGCCATTTGCGGACGAGCGTCGCGAGAACAAAAGAAAAACAATAATGACTCACTTTTTCAAACTTTACCCGCGTGTGCGAAAGCGATCGCAAACCGAAACTATTTACCCAAAAACGTCCGTCGTTGGCTTATCTCAAACTCAGTGTGGCCGACGATAACGAAGGACTACTCCGCTTACCTCTGTTGCCGTTGTTGTTGTTATTTTTTTGCGAGCACTCTTTTATTGTTTTTATCTACGCGTCACTTTCGGTCACACTTGTAATTAGTCGACCTTTTCAGAACGAATTCGAACACGTAAGACGAATCGAAAATAACACACGCATGTCCTTACGCTTCCGAGTCAGGCCTGTTTCTGAACTGGCCAGTTCCTGGAGAGTTTGCTAAACTTGTGTCGTCCTGTTCAACCCCCCCGCCGTCGATAGGAGTGAACTACTTGCTCGTACGGATGGAGCAGCTCCTCCGGTGATAGGTATTGTTAAGAAGAAGGGTGGCGAAGAAACGATATAGCCTCTGCATAGTCCTAGCCAGCCATCGCACTGTCGGTCCGAAAACTGAGGAACATCCCGCTGCCCGTTCTATCGCTTCCGCTGCCCAGTGGTGGCCACTCACTGTCCATCCACCATGCCAGCTTGGCATAATATACTGCAAGAACTCTGCTGCAAAACGGCACGGCGGAATGAAATCCGTTTTCTTCCCGAGCCAAGTGGATAGCGAACGGACACGGCACAAATCGCGCTTCTTCGTTCAGATTAGTCCTATGGCTGTGGCTATACACACATAGCAAAACGTGTGTCGTCAGCGAAGTCGTTCGCCGCGTCGCGAAGGACCTTTTGCAATTTGGTGTTCGTCCGGGACGTGTGTGTGCCATTCTCGCTCTCCATGTGCATATCCGCATATCCGCGGGTGTCGTCTTCTTCTACGGGCACCGAGCGGACGGAACGGAAGTACGGCGAGTCCACCTTGGCTTGGGGATGTCAATGGTGGTCGATCGCAGAAACGTCGCCTCTGACGTATGAATTTGCATTTAATCTTGTGTCTGGACGATTGGTTTCGAAACGGTTGGGTTTGTTTCGGGCGAGTATTGATCCAATTATACGCTGAGGAAGTTGAGGTTATTATGGCGGTCTTAAGAACGCTAGGGTGTGTCGGTTTTCAGAATTGCTTGATTTGGTGTGCACAGAACAATGAATTTTAACGGAAACGCAGCTCCTCGTTCAATTGAAAGCAAACTAAATTGTTTTCAATCTTTTATACAACAGATCTGATTATGGTAGTATGCGGCTCAAATTTTCATTAAATATTCCGTGAATTTGAAGATGTTGATGATGATGTGAACTACCATCTAATGTAGCAAAGCAATGGTTTCAATCAAACGATTTGATCAAGGTTGTACTGTACCAAATGTTTTATCATGTTCCTGTATGAAGTGCCAAAAACGTATTGAGGGCTCGTAATAAGATACACTTACGGGCAACCCAAACCTACAGAATCTCTTTCCAGAAACTCCTCGCCCAATAAAAAATTCCCACTTATTGGGGAGAAGAGCCCGCGAAATGTTAACAACGGGCTATTAACAGTCTCACTCTTCCTATCCAAATCGCTTCGATCGGGTGCTCTGATGGTCCCTCTCTTTATCCCAACATACACTGATAAAAAGAAATATTGAATTTTCTGCGCTATCTAATGCACATGAAGGGAATACTCAATTTGGCAGAAAATAATGGGATATTTCATGTCAATTTAAGTCAGATAACGCCTGAATTTAGTCTGTCGTATGAAAGATTGCAAACATTGTTGAATGTCGCATGAAAGATTGCAAACAATTTCGTTGTTTACGTCTCCTAACGTTTGCATTGAAAAATGGACTTTTTTTTCGGACGGTGATAAAAAAAAGCTAAGACAGATAATTGCTTTTGATAAATTTTCCATTCAAGGTAAATATTTACGGTTATTACATAGCAAAAACAAAATCTACGCCCTTGCGAGCGGAATAAGGGCATTTTCAAATCGCGTTGGTTTGTGCGCTCCCATAAGCCACCATGTAATCGCACCGCGGCGATTTTTTCGCCGTGATTTCGCTGCGGCGGCGGCAAAAAAACGCTACAGTTTGGTGAAGCCTTAAGGCGGTTAACCGGAACATTTGCCATGACGGACGAAAACATGCGTGTATGCATGTTTTTGAGTTCTCTCATCGTTTTATTTATCAATTCCTCCTCAGTTTTCAGTTACCACATCGATATTCAGCCGCTCCATCTCCTCCAACGATCGCCTCGAGTAGTGGGCCAACGCAAGATCCGGCCAGAACACCGCGTCTTCGCCTTTATGGTATTTCTTGATGAACGACGCAACTTCCGGCAGGAAATTCGTTCTGTAAATTTCCCCGTTCACGGCCAGTCCGGAGTGAAAGAAGAGCGGCTTTGACATCCCCTTCACGCTGATTGTCAGCCACAGCAGCACCTTTATGGGGAACTTGGTGTGTGAAATGAACTTCAGCTCGGAGCTCACTTCCTTCATGGGGGAAGAAAAATACGAAGTGCCCTGTCAATGGTTGCCATCCAGGGTGAGATTGGTCTCGTTATCCATCACCACCACCACGTAGCGATTCGCTGGGATAATCGAATTGACCATCTTATTCAGTCGCTGCCGCTGCGTCATTGCCTGCAGCTCCGAAACCAGTGGACGCGACTTCCGCTTTCTGACATGTATGTTCATGTTCGCCAGGTACATTTTCACTGTTTAGCCGGTTGAACTGACCTCCCGGCTAAGCGCACGCAACAATCCAGCCACTTTTCCCTCGGTCTTCCTCTTCAGCATCCTGTGGAGCTTCTTGTCGCACAGAGTCGTCGGCCGTCCGGAACCAGGCTTTGTTTCGGTTCTCTGATCGTTGTCTTATAATGCCAAGATGTTGTAGATGCCGGAACGGGCATATCCGGCGTCCTCAAAGTGCCGCACGATTTTCGTTTTCGACGCGGCGGGGTGCCGTTCTTTGGACGCGCACACTTCTGAACGGAGTTGCTTCACTGTTTTGCCATCACGGTTAGAGTTCGACTGATAGAGCTGTCTAATTTTGTCTGCTGACTCATGGGTTACTATGATTGATGCTGCATGGGTAATTTCGTCAGTAAGAGTGAAAGTAAACCCATGAAAAATCAGCAATTTTGTCCATTTTTTTAAAATGCAAACGTTATGGCTTTGACTGGCAGTGGTGTTAAATAAAGACGATAAAAGCACGCCACCCCTCCCCTACCAATTTTGTTGTTTTGCTGGGGCAAATCAGTTGATTTATCAATTGCTACTTATTTATCACCGTTGGTTGCATTTTATTCATCTGCAGGGTGGATTTGAAATCCGCAATTGCGTTCCGAACTCGCCGTTAGTACTTTCCAGGATGATCGGAGAGTAGTCTGCTGGACGAGATTTGATCCAAGGCTGCTCGAGAGAGGACGAAGTCCTACTAAACGGGAGATTCCTTGGACGTTGATGATCCCATTTACGAACCTTCTTGGTCTTATCGATCAGTTTTTGATCCTACTGAAAATCCTGCTCCAACAATTGTGGCGCGCTAACATCGATTGGGATGAATCGTGATTGGCTACAACTGCTCCCAGAATTGGAGAAACTTCGAATCCCAAGATGTTACCTGTTAGCCGCTAAAATTGAAATGCACGTTTTCGTTGATGCAAGTGAAAGTGCCATGGCAGCGGTTGTATTTCTACGATTTGAATGCTGCGGTGACCAAGTTGAATGCTGTTTGGCTGCGGCCAAGGCTTGTGTAGCACCGTTAAAGTTCAGTTCTATTCCACTGTTAGAACTACAAGCCTGAGTCTAGACAGGCGGCCAACTTTGTACACTACCTAACGATGCAGATCTCCAAGCGCATGTTTTGGACAGACTCCCGAAACGTTCTCTGTTGGCTACGAGCTGACTACAAAAGGTACAGGGCTTTTGTCGGGACAAAAATCATTGAAATCCTGGAGTTGACAGACAACCGTGAGTGCAGATGTATTCCAACTCGATTCAACGTAGCTGATGATGGTACATGATGACGAGATTGACCCGATTTAACATCGAGGAGCAGGTGGTTTAAGGGCCCTGAGTTCCTGATGCAAGCAGAAGAAACCTGGCCTTTACTACCGCAAAAATACTTTTCCACTAAGGAAGAGATAAGATCAAGCGTGTTGTTCCATTTTCGAGTTCCAGAGCCGATGTGGGCAGATTTTCAAGTTGACGATAACTGTTGGCAGTGACCGGATATGTTCTTCGGTTCTGCCCGAATCTCTAACGTCGCTGCATGGAAGATGCAATCATAACTGGACCTATATCGCGAGAAGAACTTCTAGGAGCTGAGAAATATCATTATCGGTAAGCGCAACGGGTTGCAGATGCAGAACGCAAGCAGATATTGCATGTCACCATGACACTTAACAGTACGGATACGTTTCTTCACGCAATAATCTCCACAAATACACTCCTCGATCGCTCACCTGGCCACGTCCATGCAACCGTTGGAGATAGGGAGGATTTGGTATCTACCTAAAGAAGACACGGGGAACCCACGTAGCCTTTAGTAGATATCAAAGGAAAAGCAAAATGAATACTCGGAGAGAATAATTAAACTGTTTGGTGTACAGAACAAAAATTTATTACTATGGTCGTTGGGAGCATCGAGTCTAAGATGGTTGAGTGATGCTCCATTTATTCTCCAAGCTGTTGAGACCCTAGCATTAACTTTAGTCCTAGCCCTATACGGCTTATGGTTATAGCGCCATTACTCGTTCTCTGAAATGCGAAAAATATCTATGTACCTTACCTTACCAATCAGACTAAAGCCGGCGTGGCCTCTGCTGTACACAGAAGTTGTCTCCATTCTATTCGGTCGATGGCTGTCACTCGCCAGCCTCGCTGTCTGCGGAGGGTCCGCAGGTCGCCTTCTACTTGATCGATCCACCTTGCTCGTTGCGCGCCCCTTCTTCTTGTACCTGTCGGTTCGTTTTCGAGAACCATTTTCAGAGGGCTGTCGTACGACATTCTTACGACATGCCCAGCCCATCGTAGTTGACAAATTTTAGCGATGTCTACGATGTGAGGTTCTCCCAGCAGCTGATGCAATTCACGGTTCATTTGACTCCTCTACGTTCCGTCTTCCATCTGCACTCCACCGTAGATCTTACGCATACCGTTCAAAGACACCAAGGGTCCGTTGGTCCTCCACTGGCAATGTCCATGTTCCGTGGGCGTAAAGAACTACCGGTCTAATTAATGTCTTGAAGATGGTGAACTTTGTAGTTCGGCGAACTTTGTTTGATCTTAGCGTTCTTCGGAGTCTAAAGTAGGCACGATTGCCAGCCATAATGCGCCTTTGTATCTCTCTGCTGGTGTCGTTATCGGTGGTCACCAATGAGCCCAGATACAGGAATTCGTGGTCGATCTGAACTCGTGATAAGTGGCTAACATTGTCTTCTTGTATTTTGTTTTCAATGCATTAATCACCAGCCCAATCCTAGCAGCTTTACCCTTTAGTCTGATGTACGTGTCCACCATCGTCTCAAAATGACGTGCTACGATATCATCGGCAAAGCCAAATAGTTGTTCAGACTTCCTGACGATCGTGCCACTCGTGTCTATCCCAGCTCTTCGAATCACACCCTCCAGTGACATGTTAAACACCACAAACATGACAATCCATCACCTTGCCGTAACCCTCTCCGAGATTCGAAGGGACTCGAGTGTGTCCCTGATACTCGGATGACACACATCACTCGATCCATCGTTGCTTTGACCGACCGAGTCAGTTTTTCCGGAAATCTATATTCGTGCATAATCTGCCTTACCTGGTCTCGATCGATTGTATCATTAGGTGATTTGAAATTGATGGAAAGATGATGTGTGGGCACGTTATATTCGCGACATTTCTACAACACTTGCCGAATCGCGAAAATCTGGTCCGTAGTAGCGCGGGCATCCATGAATCCCGCTTGGTATTGCCCCACGAACTCCTTTGCAATCGGTGATAGGCGGTGGCATAAAATATTCTTAGCCTCTTGTCCAGTAACTTCTAACCGTACCTCGCACTGGTGACGACTTGAGTATGAATAACCATTGGAAAGATCGGGTACCCAACCCCGGTGGGAGCTTGGTCATATGCTGACAGGGAAGGGGGGCTGCGCTCTTCAAAGAGTCTATCGGAGCGTCTGTTCTCCATGTCAGGGCCGGCTCAAAACAGCGTTTGTTCTCTATGTTGGGAGCGGCTGATCGTCGTCCTCGTGCCAGGGTGAAAGTCCGGTGAGATAGGGGGTTGGGAAACGCCCAACAAAACGCCCTTAAAAAGTCAACGTTACAAATAATACAGAAGTTAATACGAACCGGAACAATCGGCAAAAACCTAGGCGACGAAATAAGGACTACGATAAGAATCCGACTGTTGATCAGCTCTCAATAATGATCATGAATAAGACTATCGGTTGCCATGACTAGGACCAAAATCTCATACTAAATACTTCACGTCACTCGATATGAAGAACGGGTTTTTACCGTGTTGACATTGCAGAAAATTTGAGAACGTATCTTTCATTCGTTACGGAAGAAGGGCAATACGAATTCAATAAGTTGCCATTCGGGTAAACGAATTCCCCGTCAATATTTGCGCGATACGTGATGAAAGTTCTTAAGGAATTTGTTGAATCAGGTGAGATCGTTGCGTTTATAGACGATATTCTCGTAATTACAGTTACTATTGAGGAACACTTAGATTTGTTATCGAAACTATTTCGTACCCTATCGGACAATCACATCGAGCTTGACGTGAAAAAAGTGTTCATTTCCTAGAACCCGCGTGAAGTTTCTTGGTTATAGCGTGACGTTCAACCAGATTCGTCCTAGTGATCGACACGTTGAGAACGTACGTAACTTTCCTGTACCATCGAGCGACAAAGCGCTTCATCGTTCCTAGGGTTGATGAGTTACTTTCGCAAGTTCGTTTACCGTTTCAACCACATTGCAAGCCCCTTGTATGAGTTGCAGAATCGTCGCGGATCAGATTTTAAGTTCGAAGCGAAGCATTTCGAATCATTCGAAATGCTTAAGGAAGCGTTAATATCGAAACCAGTTCTAAGCATTTACAGCCCGAGGCTTAAAACGCAGCTTCATACGGCCACGCCGTCAAATGGTTTCGGTGGTATTCTCGTACAACGTCAAACGTACGATAATCAGTTCCATCCAACAATTTTTTTCTCGCATAAGACAACCGCGGCTGAATCGGTACTTCATTCATTAGAATTTGAAACATTGGCTATCGTTTACAGCTAACAACGTTTTCGCGTGTACCTCTTTGGTATCCATTTTACAATCGTAACGGATTGTAATTCCCTTAAGGCGACGTTGTATAAAAAGGACGTGAATCTGAAAATCGCACGTTGGTTTCTTTTCTTAGAACAGTTTGACTATGCAATTGAGCATCGTTCCGGTGCGAAAATGCAACATGTGCACGCATTGTCGCGAATGTATTGTCATGTAGTAGAGGAAACGGGCGAGTCGTCAAACGTATTCGAGAATGCATTGTACGTGAACCAGATTAGAGATCCGAAAGTTGTTAAGATAAAAGCGAATTTAGATCTTGCTGAGAGTAAAGAGTATGAGATACGCGATAATGCACTTTTTCGTAAATACAAGAATCGTCTGCTCTTGTATATTCCGGAGTCCATGGAAGGTTAGGTTATTTTTAAATATCATGATAATCTTGGACATTTCGGTATCGATAAGGTCAGTGAGCTGATCAAGCGTTCGTATTGGTTTCCAAGTTTGAGGTCGAAGTTAAAAGATCACATTGCAAAGTATGTGACATGTATATCATTCAATCCGAAGTTGAAGAAGTTAGATGGGCCGTTGCATCTCGTGGACAAGTCGAACGTTCCATTCTCAACGATTCATATCGATCATTTGGGCCCGTTGGACAAGACGAAAGGTAAAAACGAGTATTTTATTGCCTATTATATGCCAGACGTGCTCGTATCGGATCGTGGTACTGCGTTTACATCCGATCAGTTCAAAGCGTTCGTGAACGATCACGGATTTCGACACCAGCTTGTAGCCACCGCGTGTCCTCAGACTAATGGCCAGATAGAGCGCTTCAACCGCACGCTAATTCCATTACTAAGTAAGCTAGTACAAAGTCTTGGGCAACAATGGGATACTGTACTCGTAGAAGCACAGTTTCTGGTAAACAACACGTTTAACCGTTCTATCGGAGATATCCCTTCACGATTGCTATTTAGTGTGTTGCAAAAACGGTATGTTTCTGATTGCTTGATTACGTAGATGAGCTGAATTCGCACAACGATAACAAACAGCAGTATGATAAGCGCTGCAAGGTTTCTACGCATTACAGCGAAGGTGATCTAGTTTCGATTCGTAGCGTTAGACAGATAGGAGTTAGCTGCCCATAATTCAAAAAATGGCTAATGTGTCTTCAACACGAATTCGAGAAAAATGCAATCATAGTGTTTTTGTTATTAGAACAAGTTTTATTAGATTTTAATAACTCTTAAACTACTCATTATAAATCCTAGAGGGTTTGAGCTGTTTAGTGGAATACCTGTAACTAGAAATTAGAAGAAGAATTAGTATCTTCCATTTAATTCCAATTACCTTTGCTTATCTTCGACAGATACGCGTATTTCGTCTACAATGTGCAGACTTCTTCAGTGTCTCGTACTAATAACTCGATCAGTCGAGTTATTAGTACGAGACACTGAAGAAGTCTGCACATTGTAGACGAAATACGCGTATCTGTCGAAGATAAGCAAAGGTAGTTGGAATTAAATGGAAGATACTAATTCTTCTTCTAATTTCTAGTTACTCATTATAGTTGTTGTCGATTCCAAAATCATACCATTGAATTGAAACGAGAAAAGAAGTAGCCAATTTTCTCAAATTATAATTTTTAATCGTAGTAGCCAATTTTTCATTTACAAAGCAAGAGAAATTTGACAATCCGAAATCTGTTTTGTCTAACGTGCATACGTTGTCTTTTATCGCGTTGTGAGTTTGTGTAACAAATGGCTTTAAATTATCTGCAACAATTCGGTAGCACCGGCGAAAGCGATACAGTGGGCAGAAATTAGCCAGAGGATACAATGGGCAGTAATTAGCTATGATGTTGCCGAGAAATATCTGAATAAATACTATCTTGTTCAACAAAAACATTGGTTAAAAGTTCCAGTACGCTAAGCTATTCATAAATAATATAAAACAATACATGGAACCCAGAATCTTTGGATTAACAACCTGTTGCTTGTATCCATTTGGCTGTCAGACCATCACTATTGATAGCCATAAACATCTCTATTAAAATCACATTGGATGCTGTACTCGGTATCATCATGCACATTAGACAATTCTCGAGTACGTTTTGAAACAGACGTATCTGATTTTGTAAACAATGAGGGGAAGTAAAATTCAAACGTTAAATTCTTGAAACTTTTAGGTCTTTCATGAAAACTAGGGCCACCAATACAAGGAATAACTTTTCCCTAACATCATGGTAATGCTACTTTTCGTGGGGGTACTGAGAGTTACGAGAAATTTACTTTTGAATTTTACTTCCCCTCTTTGTTTACAAAATCAGATACGTCTGTTTGAAAAAGTACTCGAGAATTTATCATTTATATTACACATTAGCCATTTAGTTATTCAAGGCATTTATCCCTAAAAATCATTATTTTGAACATTGTATACAGTGGGTACCTTAATAAGGGTGTCAACAATCATGCAACACTTTTTTTTCCTATTTTGATTAAAATGGCATATTAGCCATTTCTTGAATTATGGGCAGTTAGGGGAAATTACAGCCGAAATTTACGTCATCAGAAAGATTCTTGATCGCCATCGGTATTTTATTTCGGATTTAGATGGATTTCAAGTATCCAACAGACGTTTTGAAGGTGTTTTCGATCCCATGAACATGCGGCTTTATCTAAAGAGCAACAATGATGAGATTAACGATTTTTCAGATTCAGAAATCGACTATGAAGATGTTGAATATTTAGACGCAGAATTCCAGTAGACAATGCGGATAAAATTTGAATCAATTTGAGTATGTAAGCTTAGACTGAAAAGTGATCAAATGAAATGTAAACAAACTACTATGTAAACAAACACGATAAGAGAGAACACCAGCTTTTTCGAGAAACTGCCGCGGCCGACAGTAGGATAGACGTGCTGTAGCAACCTTGTGCACACTGTCCTACCCTCAGAAGAGGAATACCCCTCAGATTTTATTTGCGTGCATGATGAACTGTCACTTTCACGAGGAAAAAAAAGGAGGCTGTGCCTGTGGTCGGACCTGACGTTTGGTTTTTCGCTGCAACTGAAAATAATTAAAAAATAATAATTTACTATCTAATGTGGTATTCGTAATAAGTTTTTCGCAGCTCGTTAAGTAGGTTTTGGAAGTCAACCAAACCGGTCGCGTTTTCTGATCGGTGAAAAAAAAGTTGCGATCGTTGAATTTTGTGATTATAAGTATAATGTTATTGAGTGGTGAAAAATGAAGTAGTGTTTGCGTTTATTGAATGGTCAAAGAAAAATGTTAAGAAAAACTACGCAGAGCACAAAAAGTTGCTGGGTGACATGGTGAGCGAGTTCTATCAGTGAAAACAAAAGGTCCGCTTCCAGCGGAGCATGTTCGGGCTGATCCGACTGACGGCCAACAAATTCCCGGAATACGTGAGCGATGCGCACCACCGTCGGGTTCTGGACACCGTGATTTATGTTGCCGAGGGTCAACGGCTGGATGAAAGCTCCTCTCCTTGATCTCGCTGGCGGAAGCCGTTCAGGGATTGAGCTACTATCTGGTCAACTTGACTGGCTGTATGTATATATGTAGATATGTATGTGTGCATGTATATATGTAAGTATTTATGAATGAGAGAGAATACGAGCGTGATTTTCCAAATCCGGCCCGATATTGGTAAGTAATATTCCCAGTTACTCAATTTTTCTCAGTTTTAGTTGAACATGAACTATATTGAACACATTTAACCATTCCACAAATAAAGTATTGAAATTCGCCACATTTTTATCTCTTAGACGACTATGAAGGTTGTTTAGGTTTCCAGCGCTTTCGGCAATAGATGTCAGGATAATTTTCAAATATTAAAACAGTTGTAAGGCCGTGGTACGCAGTTGGCGAAATGTTGAATGGAAGTGGATAGGCTTATCTCGGTGACTGCCCCCTTATATTTTCAGACATTTTTCTCTTTTCAGAGAGCGAGTAATGGCGCTATAACCATAAGCTATAAGGAGCTAGGGCTATAGTTAAGGCTAAAGTCCCAACCGTTTGAAGAGAAATGGAGCATCACTTAACCTTCTTAGACAAGATGCTCCCAACGACCATTTTTGAATACATTTTTGTTCTGTACACCAAACAGGGCATTCTGTTAATCTATTCTCTCCGACTATTCATTTCCGTTTTCCTTTGATATCTACTGAAGTCTACGTGGGTTCCCCGTGTCTTCTTAAGGTAGATACCAAATCCTCCCTATCACCAACGGTTGCATGGACGTGGCCAGGTGAGCGATCGAGGAGTGTCTTCGTGGAGATTATTGCGTGAAGAAACGTATCAGTAACCGTAATCAGGTTTCGTTTCATGGTGGCATGCAATGTCTTCAACGAATTATTCCTCATCGTAGCTCCATCCACGAGGTGTGCAAACGTCAATGCGAATGCGAATGCATGATGAACTGTCACTTTCACGAGTTTGCGTTCGTGCACATCCGCTAACGTCCGTCGCAGCGTTTTTTTTTCATTCTCGAACTGACACAGTAAACAAAGAATACATTTTCTTAAACTACAAAAACGTTTTATGTTAATTGCCTCCGAACGTTGCAAAGAATACCATATAACTGTTTGCATAACTAAATAAGGCTACTTTACTTATTTTTGCCTGTTTCTTCTTTTTCTTTTTTTCATTTATCAAACCTCTTGGCTGCGTGGGTAATTGCTATTCCATACATGTTGACGTCATAACGGTTGGATCTGGATAGGCGAATATTGCGAAAATCGAACCAAATATGTTTCTTCTATTTAGAAAATGGAAAATTTTCCGCTGTTTTCACTACCTGTCCAGGTTTGTATGCCCAAAGCATTCGCTATGTTTACCTTCTCCTGAAACTAGATTCATCGTAGCAACACGCTGTCAAACGGGGTTTTTCCATCCACGTCACAACACAATCTCCCTAGAATCCCGAAAATTACGAACATCCCTAGACACCGAAACCCGCACAAACAGCATCCCTTATCTTTTTCGCCCAAGACACACCATCTGAAGAAGGACGCGCAATGAACGAATGAGGTGACCACCCAACATTCGCATACACATTTCTCTAACCCGTCGCCGTCGTCCTCGAAATCGCGTGTTGCTGAACTTTGCTGATCCATCTCGAATGGGAAAAGATCCCCCCCCCCCCGGTAGGCAGCCGGCAGTGGAGCGCGGCAGGATGAAGTATTTCAATTCGACGACGACGACGACGATGCTGGTCCCGGTTAAGGACGAAGGAGTTCTCTGGAAAGCAAAAACATACCTACATGTGTGCGCTCTTCTCTGTTTGCTCCTACGAAACTGACCGTCCAACGTGCGCTGCTCATACACACACACGCGGTTCTTTTCTTTTCCCGGATCTCGGACCCGGGTGGGTGCGGGTGGCGAGGAAAGGATTCCGTGAAACACCGTATACTGTCCAACCCCCTCATGGCGCGAGTGAATACGCGACGGATCGACCGGCCGTTCACAGCAGCAGCAGCAGCAGAAGCAGAAGCAGAATTACCAGTCACTGGGATGGGGTTGTGTGATTTCTCCCTCTTCTTATATTTCAATCTCACTGTGTGCCGTTGGCGACTGATCGGGGGTTGAAAACACCGTGAAGGGGAGTGTGTGTGTGTGTGTGTATGCATGGAACGGTAACCCCACATCCCGCGCTTCAGCTGCTGCTGGCACAGGTCGGTCCCGTTGGTCACGCAGAGAAGTAAAATCGCGAAAACCCACTTGGAAGCAAAGATGTGTATTTTCATCTCGTGGACGACATCGACCCTTCTGCGGCTCTTCGGGACTTCTTACCTACTACGGCTTTCCGGCTTAGGCCGAACTAACATCAACAACAGCACCGTCGTCAGCGAGGGTCATCGGCAAAACGTGGCTGCTGGTGTCCGCAGCGTGCACGTGTTGGCGTACACAAGAAGGAGGCCGCCGTGTGTTGTGTTTAGGCCTGTATGAGCCATAATAGGGTCAGGGGTCCGGTGGATGGACGCGCAAACAAACGAATCGCGCCAAGTCTTCGGCAGGTCCGGCATCGGAATCGACATGCTGCTGCTGGCAAGTGGGAGCGAGAGGAAGAACGATAAATTGGTTTCCGTTGAGTGCCAGATAGAGTGAGAGAGAGTGAAAAGGAGCACCGGCACATCCCGGAGCGGAGAATAAATTATCCTTCCTTTGCCCTAAATGACTAAGCTCTTGGGCCGAATGGTGTGCACGGTGTTGATACGACGTGGTCCATTCAAGATAAGAAGGGAAAGTGGTTGTTTGGACGGAAGGATGGAGGATATAACCAACACACGAAAAAGGATGGAAAATTCTCCGCTGTGTTTTCCGTCGCGTTGTTTTCTTCGCGCGCGGGAGGTTACCAACTTTAGCGCTGGGGATTTCACGTGTCCAGTGCACGTGTGTTTGTGTCACCTTACACGTGGGTGACCCTTTTTGCCAACTTAAGACAGTGACATGTGAGCGTTGAAGACCTTGAAATTTTTCTTTTCGTGACTGGATTCCATTGTTGCGAGTTTTCGAAGAATTCCAGCAAAGTTTTTCGGAAACAAGCAATTTGGGATAATGCGTAGATTTCGCCGACGCACTCGGTTCCGCCTGGCAGCCCTAGCTTATATTTACCAAGCCGCGCGTATTTTGCCAATTTTCTCCGCACTACCGACGACGACGACGACGACGAGGCCGCTAGAATATTCTTCTTCGTCCTTATCGTTGCACCGCATCCGTTGACCTGCTGCGGCGATATATGCTCACTGGGTGGATGGACTCTAAGTGGTTGGGTGACGGGGGTTGGGTTGGACGAAATGACGCTCTGGTCAAAAGGACATATTGCTAGCGATATCCCCTGCACGAGCAAGGAATTATGGACGGAGGTGGAAGGAAGAACCGAGTAAGATTAAAAGACGGCACAGTGGAATATCTAATGCGGTGGCGATGAGATGGACGCCGCCCGCTACCGCACCGTATGGTACGATATGTGCACGGACGGACGGCGCGAGCTTCGCAGGGGGACTCCCGGCCGTGATGGGTTTCTGTACGCTGTGTATGCGAAAATTCCGCTTTTCACTAGAAACCAACGAGTTCCTTCGAATTGACTGACAAGATGCGCCCGCCCGCGATGGATGATGATGATGATGATGATGATGATGGTGCAGCGTCGGTAGCCAGCAAGCATACCGGAGGATCAAAGGGATGATTATGGATCACTAGGGCGGGGGGAAAGGGGTGAGGTGGGCGGTATGGTCAAATGAGTGTACGGCGTGGATGACTTGAGTCTGAGTCTAGCAAGAGTCAGTGGAGATTGTTCAAAATATAAAATATCGTTCACTTCACTTCGCTTTCTGCGGGTTGTGTTTGCTTTAGATTTTGCCAGGACGATAGAGTGCAACTGTGGGATTGCGACTGGTGAATTTTGGGCATGTTTTGGGGTGGAGTTAGTTATTTGAAAAATCCACTCCCAAGTAACAATTTAAGTTTTATTCCAGCCGAACAGCATTTCTCCCGGTTTTGTGGATGAAAGTACATTTAAAACTGTTTTGTCTACCAACACCTCCTCTATGCTTCTTTAAAGTCAAAATTTGTACAAAGTGGCCTACTCTCTAGACGGTTGTGAAAAGTCAATAAAACCTCTATAAGATCGTAATGGTTTTGAAAATGTTGTAGTGGAAGATGAGTTGTCAATTTGAGAACCTTCATAAAACCTATTGGCTGCCATGAAAACCAGCATACGACCAAATGGCCATAGCTGTCAAACTTCACTGTGATATCGTGGCTGGTATTTGCTGTTCTGATTCATTTAACAGTAAATAATATCTGAAAAGAAAGTTCGAGCGTTGCGAAAAAATTTTTTTGAGCAAAATATCCAAAACAAATTAATCTTTTTACAGCGTAGCATTTGCTCCAAATCATTTGCGCATTGATTTTTATGGTGAACATTGCACAGTGGTCCAGAATGTAAAATTAGCTGGAAGGATACATTTTTAGCCTAAGCTTGAAGCAAAATTGTCTTCCATAAAGTTTTTTCTAATAACAAGGCGCTCCGTTAGGTGTTAATGAAAACTAGGGTGGTCCGTTTTTGAAAAAAAAAAAGTGAAAATTTAACATTTTTATTTGCAGAAATGAAGGCATACATTTTTTCGGAAAAGTTTTAGAATCAATAATTTCAAGCAACGGCATATTTTTTTCTGTATCTTTTGATATGTTCAAACTAGAGCATACTTCTCTACGTAGCTTAGGGTGATCCTAAAAAAATCAGTTATTTTACTGTAACTTTTTCAAATTTTTCAGCAAAGTTGTTTTGCCCATGATTCTAAAGGGTGTCCACGATGAAATTGCCACACTATGAAATTGCTCTAACTTTTTAACCGTTGGGTAGAATTTAATGAAAATTTGGGTGGATTTAGTTCATAGTGCATTATTTACATCCTGCAAGTTTTAAAGTCCTGTGATCAAAACTCGCGGAAATAGAGTCAAAAGAACAGCTCGTGCGTGATAAAATATTGCGCATTCATCACGAGAACAAGGATCTCTCGCATCGTTCCATCGCTAAAACGTTGGGAATCGCGAATTCCACGGTGTCGCGAGTGATTAAGCGGTTCGAGGAACGGTTGACCACCGATCGGAAGCCCAGAAGTGAAGGAAAAAGTATTCCGTACAACACCAAAAATCACAACCGCGTAGTTGGGGCCTTCAACCGAAATCGAACGCCTCCGTTCGGGATGTGGCTAAGAAGCTGCACCTAAGCCGAAGTTTTGTCCAGAAGGCCAAAACTAAGGCTGGGCTTCGAACGTTCAAGGTACAAAAAGGCCCTAATCGCGACGAAGCAGAACAAGTCCGCCAAAACCCGTGCCAGGAAGTTGTACCTCAACATGCTGACGAAAGTTGAATGCTGCATCATGGACGACGAAACATATGTGAAGGCCGACTTCAAACAGATCCCCGGCAACCTGTTTTTCACGGCCAAGGATAAGTTCAGCGTTCCGGAGCATGTCCGCACTCAGAAGATGTCCAAATTTGCGAAGAAATTCCTGGTTTGGCAAGCCATCTGCACGTGCGGGAAGCGGAGTGCACCTTTCGTGACCCAGGACACGATGAACGGACAGGTGTACATAAAAGAGTGCCTCCAGAAGCGGCTGCTTCCTCTCCTGAAAGGCCCACAACGTCCCAACAATCTTCTGGCCGGATTTGGCCTCATGCCACTACTCCAAGGACGTGCTGAAGTGGTATGCGGACAATAAGGTCAATTTCGTGCCGAAAATGTTCAACCCTCCCAACACTCCGGAGCTCCGCCCCATCGAGAAGTACTGGGCGATTATGAAGCAGCACCTTCTTAAACGACCTAAGGTAGTGAAGACAGTCGAGGAACTGAAGAAAGTATGGGTTTACATGCAAAAAACGGTTGATTCACAGGTTGTGCAGAATCTTATGGCCGGGGTTAAGGCCAAGGTGCGGGCATTTGCGTATGGACTGTAAATAAAATACGAGTAAAATGGTAAAATGAAGTTTAATAGTTATTTCTCAATCCCTGAAAATTTGATGGCAATCGGATGAAAACTCGAATTTTGCGAATCAATTTTGTGTGTGGCAATTTCATCGTGGACACCCTTTAGAACAATAGAAGTAACAACTTTTGGTGTCCTAAAATTGTCTCTATCGTATGTTAAACAAAAGTTATTCTGGTTTTTGTAAACAAAATAGGCCTTTTTCAAATGTTGGTTTATCTAGTTGGGGCAAACCAAAACATATTTTCAATAGCATTTGAAAGGAGGTTTATTATTGCATCTCATGTCTGAAAACTGGAGAGAGAATTTTTTTCAAAATATAGTGAAACGCATTTGAAAAGGGCGTAATTTTAAAAGAAAATTGTTAATTGCACACTAACGGTAGGAGACTTCGGAAAGATTCATACGTCATCTTTTTTAGTTATGAAAATCATGTTTTTTTCTATTTGTTCTACAACTTTTGCGAACAATGTATGCCTTTATTTCTGCAGATAAACAAGTTAGATTTTGATTTCCCTGAAAATAAGGACCACCCTAGTTTTCATTCACAACAAACGGAGCGCCTTGTTAGTAGAAACAACTTTGTGGAAGACAATTTTGCTCCAAAATTTCAAACTTAGGCTGAAAATGCATCTTTCCAGCTAAATTCGCATTCTAGACGAATGTGACCACTGTGATCTCATCAACAAGTTCTAACTATGACGTAACTAACTGAAAACGGTTAAGCTACTATGATGAAATTAGCTATCAATTATATCGGAAGTAAATCATTTTGCTATCTGAAGACAGTTTTGCTTCTAGACCAATTTAGTTGTCCTACAGATAATTCAGTTTTTTGCTCTAACTTTTTCATTTCAAATTTGCCAACAAAGTTGCGTTGGGATGATTTTTATAACTGGACAAGATGAAAGTTTTGATGTGTAAATTCTACGATATCTCCTACCGTTAGCGTGTAATTAACGGTTTTCTTATAAAATTACGCTCTTTTCAAATGTGTTTTACTCAATTTAGAAAAATAGCGTATCTCCAGTTTTTAGATATGATATGCAATAATGAAAGTAGTTTCAAATGCTGTTCAGAAATATTTTTTGGTTTGCCCTAACTAGATAAACGAACATTTGAAAAAGGCCTATTTTCTTACAAAAACCAGAATAACTCTTGTTTGACATACGATAGAGAAATTTTAGGATACCAAAAGTTGTAACTTTTATTGTTCTAGAATCAATGCGCGGACAACTTTGGTGAAAAATTTAAAATAAAAAAGTTACAGCAAAATAACTGATTTTTATAGGGTCACCCTAAGCTACGTAGGGAAAAATGCTCTATTCCGGTCATAATAAAAGATACAGAAAAAAGTAAACCATCAAAGTTGCTTAAATTTTTTTATGATACAACTTTTCCGAATAATGTATGCCTTTATTTCTGCAAATAAAAAGGTTAGATTTTCGCTTTTTTTGAAAATAAAGACCACCCTAGTTTTCATTCACATCAAAAAAAGCGCCCTGTTATTACAAACAACTTTGTGCAAGACAATTTTGCTTCAAAACTTCAAACTTAGGCTGAAAATGTATCTTTCCAGCTAAATTCGCAATCTTGACCACTATGCATTAGCATGATAAGAGCCCAAAATTGATGCGCCTCGAAAATTATCTGAGTTGCCCACAACAAATACTAATATAAAACAAATATATTCGATAAACTTATCATGAATCAATGGAAAATTGATAGAAGTCAAAAAAGTAATCTAATAAAATGCAGAAATCGGTCTTGATCTACAATTCATTTGCATAACATAAAAAATCTGATGCATTTATGTTATCCACATATCAATTATTTCTTATATTTCAATATGACAGATTGGAAAAAAAATCACAATATTTCAAAAATGCCAATTGATCTTCGTCAATAGCCACTACAAAACTATTTGGTCATGTCTTTTGCTGTTGTAAAACCACACTCAAGCTTACATAAGTTTTAAATGTTTCCCACAGATGGCGTTTCGTTTAAAGCACCTGCTAGAAACAAGAACAATCAGTGATTCCAATTTCAAAAGCTAGGTGGCAGTGCATTCACAATAAACAGCTACCGTAGTTGTACCATTTATTAGCAATCGTTACAAGAATATGTATCTACTGAAGACTATGAATCTACTGTTTTACGACTAGGATACATTTAAAACAATTTGTTTATAAAGCATTACCAATCAGCTAAATATGTCCAACAAAAGAGCGATCGCGTAAAGGTAATATTAGCATTATACTAATTTATTTGCTACAATCGAAAACTGTCGGTAAAACCGCTATCACTGAATTTTGTTGCCATTAGTGTACAACATGGCTATGAATAAATACAATTAAGCTTTGTGACGTTCAACAGCCACTAAGCACACTACAGTGTCCATCGTCTTGTAAAAATGGTTTGTTTTCCCACAGCAACCTAAAAGTTTGTTTACTATTTTCAATCTTTTTGACAGCTGTTTGTTATGTTTTCATCTAAAACGCACTGCCCATATCCAGAACACACCATCAAACTCAGATATGATAAGCTAAACTACTAGCAGCGCAGTGAACAAATTAAAGTTGTTGTGGTGAAATTATTATTAAAATTGTTTACACGATGGACCATTGGAAAAAAATAAGGACTTTTAGGTCCTAAAACCACCGAATATCGTGTCTTGACCGCATGTGATTTGCATTTTTCATTACAAATCGGCATCACAAATTGAAATTTTGATATATTTTGAGAACCACTTAAATATCTGCCTCACCTTAAATGTAAATGCTCCAGAAGAAACAACTTTGCAGAAAAAATTGTGTCGATCCGACTTCACCAGAAAAAGTTATGACCGTTAAAAGACCGCATATTTAGCGAAAAACAGCAAAGTACAGTAAACCCCCGACATGCGCGGATTCCCTTGATGGTGGTCTCAAATGATATTGTTGTTTCATCAGAAAATATCTCATGATTCTTCGTATATACGAAGTTACTTAGCAAAAATGTTCAGTGGCCCAAGGCCTTCAGAATGGTAGACTTAAAAGTTCAGAACTGTCTCACTAAGTGGCGCTAGTGTGCATGTAAACTTACTTCGAAAAAGATGTATGGTTTAGTGAGGCCTTTCAGATAGCGTTAATATTAGTTCAGAGCTCGCCGCTACGTGGCACTAGCGTACATATGAACTTTGTGTATTACCTGTATTTTGAGATCTAGCTCGTGTATAAATTTACTGTTTCCAGGAAAGTTAGTTGTAAAATTATAAACTTCCAGACGCTCGACTCAACAGTTCAGAACTATCTCACTCCGTGGCACTAGTGTGTTTGTAAACTTACTGTATAATCTTGATCTCGAGATTATCGAGATATAGTAAGATGGCATCTTCAAAACAGATATTCGAGGAGTCAGAGATTTTCGAATGGGGTACACATCAGACCAGAAATCGTCCGCAGCGTGGTGCTAATGTTCATGGGAACTTTTTGTAATTTCTGTATTTTGATATCTAGATCAAGTATCAATTTATTGTTTTCAGGATATTTGTTCAAGTAATCATGGTCTTCCAGACCGTCGACTTCATAATTAAGAATTATTTCATTACATGACACTGGTCTGCCTGTGAACTATGTAATGAATGTTTATGTAATGTGTACTAACGACACATGAGAGGCTGATTACCCTAATATTGTTTTTTTTTGGTACGTTCTTTTACGACAACTTCAGGTTACTCCTTCAGAGAAGTTCTTCAGAAAACTTCGAGTAAGTCCTTTAGAGAACTTCATGGGAGTTCTTCAAAAAACTTCAGGGAAGTTCTTCAGAGAACTTCTTGAAAGTTCTGCAGAGAACTTCAGGGAAGTTCTGCAAAGAACTTCAGGGAAGTTCTGCAAAAAACTTCAGGGAAGTTTTGAAGAGAATAACTTCAGCGAAGTTCTTCAGATAACTCCAGGGAAGTTCTTCAAATAACTCCAGGGAAGTTCTGCAGAGAACTTGAAGGAAATTTCTCAGAGAACATCAGCGAAATCCTTCAGAGAACTTCTGGGAAGAACTCTGAAGAACTTCTTTGGAGTTCTCTGTAGAACTTCGCTGAGGTTATCAGCAGAATTTTCATAAAGTTCTCTGCAGAACTTCCATGAAGTTCTCTGCAGAATTTCACTGATGTTCTCTGAAGTTCCCTGCAGAATTTCGCCCATGTGACAAATCTGAAGAAAATCTCCCATATGATAAATTTTGTTCCATTTGCTTGATTAGTTCTAGGGTTATGCAGAAATTTGAATGAGAGCCCTCCCCCTCCTTCCAAGGAGGGAAAGGTCTTAAACTACCATAGAATGAAACCGTGCCTTGAAAATCTCCCACTTGCCAAATTTGGTTCCATTTACTTGATTAGTTCTTGAGTTAAGCAGAAATTTGTGTTGCATTTGTATGGGAGCCCCCTTCTATACGGAGAAGGAGTCTCGAACCATCATAAGAGCGTCTTCCTGCCCTAAAGACTCCTGCATACAATATTCATAACTGTATGGATAATTCTCATGTTAGGTTAAAATTTGTGCTTCATTTGTATTAAGGCCCCTCCCCTTATAGAGAGAGAGGAGGGGTCTCAAACCACCGTAGAAACATTTTACGCCTTCAAAAACTACCGCATGCCAAATTTGGTTCCCTTTGCTTGAGTAGTTCTTTAGTTATGCAGTAATTTCTGTTTCATTTATATCAGAGCCATCACTTCTAGAGAAGGGAGGGTTCTCAAACAACCATAGAACCATTTTTTGTCACCAAAAACCCCCGCATGCCAAATTAGGTTCCATTTGCTTGATTAGTTCTCGATTTATGCAGAAAATTGTGTTTTATTTGTATGGGAGCCACCCCTCCCCCCTTCCAGACGGGAAAGGAATCTCGAACCGTCATAAGAACCTTCACCACTTCTAAAACTCCTGCGTTCAATTTTTCAGTGCGGATCATTCTCATATTTGGTTTCAATTTGTGTTTCATTTGTATGGAAAGCCCCCCCCCCCACTAACAGACAGAGAAGAGGGGTTCCTAACTCATCGTAGAAACAATTCTCGCCCTCAAATACTTTCACATGCTAAATTTGATTCCACTTGCTTGATTAGTCCATTAGGTATGCAGAAATTTCTGTTTTATTTGTATCAGAGCCATCTCCTCTAGAGAAGGGAGGGGTCTCAAATTGCCATGGAAACAGTTTTTATCACCAAAAACCCCCACTTGCCAAATTTGGTTTTATTTGCTTGATTAGTTCTCGAGTTATGCAGAAAATTGTGTTTTATTTGTATTAGAGGCCCTCTTTTCAGAGAGTACGGGTTTCAAATTTTCATAGATACATTGTCTGTCTCTAAAAAACTCGGTTTTGTTGAATTTGGTTTCATTTCCTTTGTGTTTCATTTGTATGGGAGTTCCCCTTTTTAGAGAGAGGAGGGGTCTGAAGCTAAAAATTAAAACTAAACTAAAAACCCCAATCGGTTAAGTAGTTTTCGAATCACATATGCAAATTTGGTTTAATTTGCTGGATTTGTTCTCGAGTTATGCCAAATAATGTTTCATTTGTATGGAAGCCTTCTTTTTAGAAAGTGGAGGGGTCTGGAGTCACCTTAAAAACATTTA
>JASCZW010008852.1:7139-54044 GCA_034211315.2 Aedes japonicus
AGAGAGATCTACTCCTAGTGTTAAAATGGTGTTTTCGTTGGGTTCCTGATAACTCTTGTACCCTTTCAACCGGTACCAGAAGGAGCGGAGGTTATCAAGAGAAGTAGTTTTTAAATATTTGTCTATTATGACCAACGTTGAATAATTCAAGTACTGTAAAACAGCCGAATTGTTTAAGCAACTAAAAACTACAGACAGTGAGCGTCAACCCATTTTTTTTATGGAAGTAATAGTTACAACTGTTTGAGTGGTTGAGGCCTTGATAGCAATAACAATGGATAGTTTGAAAATGTGATTCAGTTTTTTAAAGTGATCAAGTTAAGTTGTTGTTGTTGTTTTGTAAAGGGTGGCAATTAAAATTCTTTCTCAAGCTGTCAAAATAAGACAAACATACTTTGGGAAGTATGTTGTTCGCCACACGCTATATCTGTCGGCTGTTCAGCTACACTCAGGAAATTATCCGTAAGATTTGCATACTATTGGAACAATTAACCACAAAGCAAGGGTCGAAGTCTCATTCCATAAGAAATCGTATGAAATGATTACGCTGCATTAGCCAAGAAAAGCATGTCTCATATACACTTTTCATCCACATCACTTATCACGCGTGTGATCCCGTGAGATTGTGGCTCGCTTCTGGATCTCGAGGATCCATGGTTAAAATCCCGATCAATTCTTTTTTTTCGATGAGGAAAATTTTCATACGATCGTCTTATGAACTTCGGTTCATTAGAGAATCGTATGAAATTTGCAATAATATCTTGTGGCAAATTTCCATACGATATTCGAATGATTTCCTCTCGATTTGTTGAGCTCAGTGTAAGTTTCCGTTTGATGTCGAAACAGGAGCTTTGTATCTGTTATCTGTTTCTCAGTGTATTCCGGAGCATTTGTTGGGGATCTTATGATATGGTAAACAGTCAAAACCGAGGCATCTTCGCATTTAAAATTTTGTACCGTATACTTTTGGCCGAGATTTCTGTGCAGCGCGCTCGCGAAATACGCGAAGCATATACCAAAAAAATACACAAAGCGGAGAGAGAGAGAAAAAGAGAGAGAGAGAGAGAGAGAGATATCAGCACATGGGCCGGTAGCTACGGCTACATCCCGAAAAAAGACGTAATCAGACATTTTGCGACTCAGAATATACCAACGGCGCCGACAGGAATTGATACCAGACCGACTGAGGGGAGAAGCAACTACCCTAACCACTACACTGCAAATGTTCCCGATTAAAAATTTGTCCAATTTAAAAACAGCACCCAAAAAACGGCTTCGAAAGTTCTCAATTACGAACTGTGAAAGGGGATCTAGAACTCTGATAGGGGGACATGAAACAATAAGCTTGAAACGATGCGGAAGAATATCCATGAGACTCATCAAAGCGTTCAATTTTTTTTTGCAGTAAGTTTTTATCAAATCTTTACACTAAATAGCCGGTTTTGTCACTCTACACTTTATTTCCTATTAAATTTTATAGATTTTGACTCGTTGAATCCAAATATGAGCTTAAAATTGCTGTAACACGTCAGTCAGTCAGTCAGTCAGTCAATCAGACAGACAGACAGATTCGATATTGCATTGTTGTACCAATTAACGCCTTGAATAGCGCCTGTGTTGCTACGCAGTCTGGCAACGCTGGTCATCTCACCGCCGAATTACATGCGTGAGTTCTCTCACCTCCTACCAGTGTACTTTGACATGCTCGATGTCACTTGAATGTCAGGGAAGAAACGGAAAGAAACAGTGAAATAGGACAGAAAGCGCGTGTCACTTCAGATCGAGAGTTATACATTAGAAATGGTATTTATTTGCGTAATTAGCTAAACTTAAGTATAACTTATCATATATATTTGCAAGGACTTTTTATATTTAGTGGAAAATTGAACCTAATAGAGAAAAGTAAGCTATAAAATCTATTATTCTAATGTATTACCAAACTTAACCTAAAATTGATCCCAAATAGGCCTACACTCAATTCTTGGATATAGTTACACTCTAGCAGACAAATATATATGAGTTGCTAAATGTAAGTCTTCTAACACCTTATTCTAGACCTTATTGAATCCTTTGTTTAAAGCCGCTGTTATTGTTTACAGACTGCACTACATATTGAAATTATTCTAATCTAAGCCTATTCTTCAAAGCCTACACTAAATTGTAAGTCTATATTACTATATTACTATTAGTTAAAATTTGTAAACGCTAATAAAATAAATACCTACTTCTAGCTTGAGCTGATCTGGAAAAGAAAGTTTCCAACCACTAACGAAAGTGTAGAGCTTTGTTCAACCGAACAGCCTGCTTGGAAACTATTGTCAAGACGCTGCCCAGAATGAGTGTCCCTGATTACCTGTGCAGAATTCTGAAGAGTTACTTTAAGAACCGGGAGCTGACCTACGAGACCTTCGTAGGCGGAAATCGGTAAGATTACGATGGGAGTTCCGCAAGTTTCCATCTTTGGCTTTAGCACTTTGGAACGGGATGTACAACGGGGTACTGACGCTGAAGCTGCCCAAAGCCGTAGTTATCGTTGGCTTTGCGGATGATATCGTTTTATCAGTGAAAGGTGAAACACTGGAAGAATTGGAAATGCTGGCGACCGAAGCAATCGGCATAATTGAAAACTGGATGCAGGGGTCGAAGCTGCTGCTAGACCACCACAAAACAGAGGTGCTGTTATCGATTTGGATGGAGAGGAAGCACGGAGAGGTAAACTTCTACCTTACGCAGCTTCTGTCTGGCCATGATTACCTCAGGCAATACTTGCATCGATTCGGACACGCTGCATCGCCCTTCTGTTCGGAATGCGCAGACGTCCAAGAGACGCCGGAGCACGTGGTCATTGATTGCCCACGATTCGGAGCATTGCGAACGGAGATGCTTGCAATCACCGGGGAAGATACTAGCCCATTTAACGTCGTCTATAGAATGTGTCGTGACGAAAGTGCTTGGAATGCGACCCACGGAGCCATTACGCAAATCATAAAATCAAGAAGCGAGTGGTTGAGTGGAGCAGCGGGTTGTCGTTCTCCAGTGATGTTGCAACGTCGGAGATTTCTCCGTCATTACATGGTAGATCCGCAGTCGGGGAAAACTCTAGCTAAATGGCTCACCGTCGTTCGCTTTAGGAACATTGAGGATGGGAGTTGAATGGCTGAATCAAGTTAGGTAAGAGCGAAATGGCTGTGGCAAGGAGTAGGAGCAAAATGGCTCTATTGCAGCCAAGTGGCCAAGACTCTCCCCGAAGTAATACCATAGGACTGTCCCGTTGGGGGTTCCAGTTGGGATTTAGTGGGTTCAGAAGTCAGCCTTTTCTCAACGGTCGACCCTGACAAACACTGACACAGTGCACGATGACCAAGCGCAGGCCTCTGTGTTAGTTCAGTTCATAAGCATTTTCCGAACCTTGTTAACAAAAACAGACAAACAGACAAACACTCCGCCTTGAATCGCCGGACCGACTTCAGGACCCTATGAAGACTGATCGGTTCTAGAGGAATTCCTGCGCGGAGGACCTCTCTTTTGGAGTAGGCTAGATCCATCGCCGGGGACTAATTGAGTAGAACGCGTCGTAGCACTGGTTTTGGGTCGTCAGGGCGCCAGCGAACCAAACGCTAGGCTCCACCGGAAAGGCTGGACTGACTTCAGCACCCTACCGGTAGGTTGGAGTGAGCAGCAACAGCAGAAGAATTGGTTTCGGGGTAAGTTCCGCCACCGGGGAAATCTTCGTTGGGTACCCACCGTCGGGGACTACTCGTGTTGACTGCGTCAGAGGTGGGAGCTAAATGGCTCGACCAAAGTAGGTGGGAGCTAAAAGGTTGAAATGGAAAGTAGAGCAGAGATCCAGCAACGCCGATACATAATTAAATATTAAGAAGCGAGTGTCCCACGATGGTGACCGTAAAGGAGAGCACGCCATGGCGGTCGCCAACTCCACATTGGTACACGTCTCGATGGGAACATGAAATAGCCTCCAGAAAGAAAATAAGAGAAGTGCATGAGCACAGCCGCCCCTGAAGTAGTCGCTTCACCGTGCCTTGAGGAACTCCAGATGAAACGAAGAAAGGCGATGACTATGTTGCCAATCTTTACAGACGTAGACCTGCAAGTCAGGTAGGAACAAATCCAAGCAAAAAGATTATCGTGGATGCCCGTTGTGTCGTATTTCGCAATAACAATCTCATGGTTCACCTTATCAAAAGCAAGGGAGAGGTCGGTGTATATGGTGTCTACTTGATGGCTAAGTTCAATCTCAAGAATAATAAACGAAGTAAAGGGAGTTAGATTAGTCGATGTGGATCGCTTGGGCATAAATCCATGTTGACAGTGTCTGAGTATACAGGCAGCGTTTCAGGATCAGTGAGGAAATGCCATCAGGGCCAGTTCCAGTAAACCAGTTTTCTTGTGGCAAATAATCAATAATGCAATCTTACAAATATTGAAAGTTTATTTTGCTGAGTGTACCTTTCTGTTTTGCTAACTGGGGTATGAGTAACCATAGAAAAGATCGTGTAACCAACCCCGGTGGGACCTTGGTCTGCGTGGGCTTCTAAACAGTCCGATGGTTCCCCAAGGGGGTTGGGGAACGAGCCGCCCCTAAAAATCAAAAGTTACAAATAATACAGAAGTAAATACGGAGCGGAGCAATCGGCAAAGACCTAGGCAACAAAAGAAGGACTACGATTGGAAAATTTGGAAAATGGAACTGCAAATCGCTCTGCTTCCCAGGCTACATCGAGCTTCAACCACGCAACTTCGAAGTTGTAGTACTGCAGAAAGTTTACTGGACAGGGCAGACGGTTTGGAAAAGTGGACATCGAGCGGCAATCTTCTACCAGAGATTTGCACCATAAACGAGCCGGGCACCGGCTTTGTTCTGCTGGACAGAATGCATCAGCGAGTGATTGGATGGTTTCCTATCAATTCTAGAAAGTTCAAACTGAGTGTAAAGGGGAGTTTCTGCAACTACAGCATTATCAACGTACACCATCCTCACGAAGGAAATCATAAAGATAAAGAAGCGTTATACGCGTAACTAGAGCAAGTGTATGATGGCTGCCCGCAACGGGACGTTTAAGTTGTCAATGGTGACCGACGAGAGGCAATGTACAGACCAGTAGTTGTGAGGAACAGCCTGCATACAGCATCAAAATATAACGGTTCGTGAACTTTTCGGCCTCCCGTGTTTCAGTGTAAAGTACTGAAGGTAATTCCAAGAGCCGAAGTGACGTTTGTTTACAAGAAACAAATCCTCCACATCGTATTCCATTGAATGGCCCGCTCTGAATAAACTCGCTCTTTTAGACTCATTGACTTTTTGTAATTATTTCGAAAATCGAACGGACAAACGTCAAAAGTTCACCCACAGGCAAAAGGAGCATAAACTAATCTTTCTAGCATCTATGCTCCCAACGATAAAGTACAAATTATCACACTGTTTAACTCTACATGGAAGCGTTTGGTACGGGAGGTCCACGCTTTTTTCCTTCCCTTGATTCAAAGTAGTAGAGCGACTTAAGATCTTTCTGGAATCGCTCTATTTCATGGAATCCTCTCTGCGGCACAAACTACGCAGTTGGCCTGGCCGATGACAAGAAAAATGATGTATTCAAGCAACCAAGCTTTCATGAATTGGCTGCGTTTGTGTGAGATTAGATTAGATTATTTCAAGAATCGAACGGACTAGTTTAACTCAACCAAATCATAACCTTGCAGGCGAAGTTCCAAACCAAAACACGCGGACGTCAACATACAAAATAAAGAACGATGGTGGTGAAAGTGGAAAATAGTTGATCTAATTTTAGGCCATTTTCAGCGGTCGTGGTCTATTCTAAATGTTGTTTGGAACGGTTCTAAATTAGTTTTGGCACCTGAACTCGCTCGCATTTTCCAAACATTATGGAGTTCTGCTGGCATTGGTGGAATGCTGAACACAGAAGTTCTTTGAACTGAAGTGATATTTTTAGGATTATATAAGTTTAAACTTCGCAGCAACTCTACGAAGTTTGAAGAATTTCTGCGAACTATGTTATGAAGTTCTTTGATGATTGATGAAAATATGTGAACATGGTTAAAGTCTTACGCTCATTAAGGGTAATTTGAAAAGGAAGGGACAACTTTTAGTGGTCCAATAATCCATTCCTAGGATTAGTTTTTTCAGTATACTTGATACGTAAAAACATATTGTCACTGCTATAAAATGTTGTTAAAACAAATCTAAAGTGACACAAGTTTTGCCAAGTTTAAAAATCCCCAACATGTCACACCTTACACAATCAACTAAAATGCCTAGAAAAGGCTTATTATACTTATGCGACCTTTTAGGGGTTCCGCGAGCTTAGGAGCGGGATATTAGGGATTTTCCAGCTCTGCAAAACGTGTATCACTTCTTCCGTTGAAAAATTACTCCCAGAACCAGATATTGGTTCACGAAACGGTTATGGGGCAGACAATTTTGAAGATCAACACGGAAGTTTTGAAAGGTTCCATCCTTTGGATCGGATTGTGCTGATGTTGCCGTGGTGATCGTTGGTTTTTCGTATTGTCAAATAAAAGGCTGGTGGAAAAGGTGTGGGGATGCGCTGCACACCACAAAACGAAGGAATTGATGGTCAGCAAATGCCAAGTGTTATGGTTCCGAAATGAGTGATGACGGGCTGAACATCAATAGCTGTGTAAGCTGTGGGTAGGATGATGCCAAACAACGGTGGACCAAGAGTAGGCTTCTTCTGGTTGGTGTATTCTCGTCGATACTTAGGTACTGGATTGATGAGCTTGACACTTAACAGAATACGTGAAGCTGAACAGTACGTACCGGCTCATGACCATACGAGTTGGAGAACGTACAAAAATATCTCATCGAAGGCAATGTTCGTTATCGCTGAAATGATACCTATCAGGATCACTGGAGGACAACGAGTGTGATTGCTAGAGAGGAATACGGAAAATCGTAAGAGCGATTAAGATGAACAAGTGCCAGCAGAATGGTACATGGGATACCTCTAATACAGCTTATCTCGACCTGGGTGAACAGAAAACATGCAGAGATAAAATACCACCTAAAATTGTTCCAGCACTACTGCTTAATCCAGCGCACCGGTCTAGGAAATTTCATACCTTTCTTTAATCCTGAACAATTTCACCCTTTTCAAATTTAAATCTTTAAGTTTCGCTCCAGTTCAAAACTGCACGGGAAATAATGTGTTCTTCAAAACAAGAAAAACACAGCATGATTGCATGCATATGTTGTGTTTTCGTGTTATGAATATACACCATGAACAATATCCCTGATATCATGAACTATTTTTCCACCGCAATGAAATCTTGATTTGATCTGGTTAAAACCATGAGCTGAATTTCTGATACTGAAAACTTTATTCATGAATCTGGTAAATCTACTTTATAGACCCTAAAAAGTCGGGATTCGAACCTAGTGTTGTTCTGAAGAGCGGTAATAGGACCTGGTAGATGTACTAGCTACACTATTGTAGTTCTTGAATAGATTCTTGATTTATGAAGATGATTACACAACTTAAGATTAGAGGCAAAACAATTCTTCCAAAGTTCATGACTCGCATCGGTCAATTTATTCCTAAAACAATGAACGAGAAACATGAATTCATAAAATAAGATAAGTGTTAGTTTCGTGATATTTTATTCATAAAAACAGAAACGGATTTGTCTCCGTGTGGGAAATTCAACTGAAAATTTATTTGACTGCCGGTTTGAACACAAAGTAGGAGGTAGAGCTGTACAATGTAATACTTCCGACATTATGTATAAATCCAGATCAGATCAGATACTTAAAAACACCTTATCTCTCCAACTGTATTCCTCATATCCCTCACATTTATAATATTACCCAAAAAAAAAGGTTTGAAGTTCTAAGTTTAAATCATCAACAACAAACATTTTCTGGTTCATCCTGCAACGGTGTTTTCTATTTCAATTTCATCAGCAGCACTTCCTCCTGTGCCAAATGAGAAGATGAAAAAGTTATGTTATAATAAACGTCTTTGAATCCAGGCTAGTCTTCCGGCATTTCCAGACTTTTCTTTCAGTTGCTGTATCGTTTCGCGGAACTGATGGAATATATTCTGATGGGTTTATGATGATCATCTGCGAGAAACCATGTAAGTTCGTTTGCGTTTAAATCTTTCTTCCCGGACAAGTGTAGTACTTGATGACGCGATGCTCAACTGTCGTAGGAAACCTGTGTTCGAAACCTATAATAAATATAGACACAGCTAAAAGTCGAAATTAACGATGAGGAAGAGGTATTGGCAATGGAGTTTCAACCGGTCAGGGTTTTCAACCGGTTGGAATGCTTTATTCAGGCCCATAATCATTATTACAATAGAGTTGAACTGGAGCCATTACCGATCCTTTATGTCAGCTAGTGCCGTACTCTCATCCAGTAAAACATCACAGTTACTCATATGAGTTTGTCTTAATATTCACCCAGCACCAACAATAATCGGCACCTTTCAACTCCTGAATCTCGGAAAAAAATTTGGAATTATTTCGAAATGTCGAACGAGCTGAATCAACACCAACCAAATCCAAACGAAGCAGGCGGAGTTCCACAACAAAACACACATGTGGACGTCATCATACAAAATTTGGAACGATGGCGGTGAAAATGGAAAATAGTTGATCTAATATTGGTGGCCCATATGTTTGGAACTGTTATAAAACTAGACCGCTGAAAACGACCTCATCTGTTGCACAAACTGTTGATGAAGAATAATGAATCATACTCGAAAGAGACAACAACTTCACATCGCCTCACCTGTTTACATCTCAACTGCTGCCCACTTTGCAATGTCGGAAACTTTGAAGACCCATTCGATTCGAGAGTGTACGAGAAATAGTGTCTACACTTATAACGGTACACAACAACAGAAGATAAATGCTATGTTGATGCTCGCTTTGGTCCGAGTTGCTTGCCGTCCAGGGATATTTACTAAGGCTCCTTGTTTCTGCGGAATTTGTTATTCAACAGATGGCAGATTGTAAGCGAGATAAATCAAAGAAAAAAGATCAACCACTGTGCTGTCTTGCGTTACTGACAGACGCCTTAGTCCGAGGCAAAATACATGGTCCGGCTGAAAGCAATGCTTGTTTGTTTGTTTCCTTATCGCTAACGTATATAAAGAATGAGGACTTGGTAGTTTGTAAAATTTCTGAAAGGTCCGAACATTGTACGTTCACAATATTATACATGCTAATTTGAACATCAAAAAGATTACCTCCCATGAAATTCAAACCGATATCAAAAAGCAACCACCACCCATTTTTTCCGCAGAATCACTGAATGTCCTCCACTCCCAACCCGATAAGGCCTGTAAATTCCCAGACTGCTCGTCGTTATCGGTTTCGAAATCTGCACCACTGAAGCGGCCCAAGAAATGGCAAACAAAAACCCCCACAAGACTCCATCCCCAACCCCGTAGCTGCCTTCAGCGATAACCTTCCCACACCCCGAGCTGCGTTCGGATTAATTTATTAGATCTGCTGTGGAAAGGATTTTCCTTTTTAGTTTGAATTATCTTACGCGCTGGGCTCATATTATGGCGTATTGTTTTCGTTATTTCACTTGCGCTTGAACTCATCTCGACTCTCGGCTCGGCTCGGCTCGGCTATCACTTGAAAGCAGAAAGCTTCCTCCATTACGCCGAAAGCAAGGGAAGCGTAAAAAGGGATCAGGTATCCGGTTTGCCAAGCAGCAAAAACAAAATCCACAATATGCTCTCTGCCTTTTTATCCGTGATCATTTGGTCGACGAAACATCCGCCAGGTCTGGGTTTATGAACTTGTTATTAATTTTCATTTCTGTTTTTCTTCCCTGCTGGGGGGGAGATTCAAGGTCTGACGCCAATATTCGATAAACGTTTCGGGGAGCACGTGTTGCACATGAAATCAGGCATGGACAATGAGGGCGCTCGACCACCACCGGGATGCTACCGAAGGAAATGGAAGCTAAAACTCGACTTACCAATTAAATATTCTAAAATCATGTTCCATCCGATAACGAACGCCACGAATTCTCCCACCGAGACGTAGGAGTACATGTATGCCGAACCGGACGTGTGTGGCACTCGGACGCCGAACTCCGCATAACAGGCGCCTGTAGGAATTGGTTTGGATGAAAGTAAATTGAAGAAAATAATGTTAAACGAGCAAAAGGTACATTACACCGAATACACACATAAAGCACAGACAAACGGACATACCACGTTGGATGAACATCGTCGTAGCACTACCTTTTTAAGAAATCTCGATAATGGTATGTTCGTTAATCTATGTGCAAACGTTAGGAGAACAATTCAGAGACAGACAGATTTTGCATGAGAAGAAAAGAAAGGTTGCAGAAGGACAAGTTGATCCCACCTGGATTTTGCCGTCGGTTTTTGGGTGTAAAATGTGTAATCCTTTGAAGGCGAAGGCCAGGCCTTTCACGCTACATGTGTATCGAATTTGTTTTGGATTGATACACGTGTTGTTCAGTTTTTTTTTTACGGCGTTAGCTATTGTTGTCAATTTGTCAATGTCAGTGGAGTTTTGTTTGTTCAATTTAAAGAAAAATGGAGGTTGTATGCGAGAAAAGACCGTATATTTAAATTCGTTGAATAGGTATCGAGGCGATTGCTTTGAACAATAGATTATTGAGATTTTGGTAAGATGATTTAAGTAAATAAGTATTGAGATACAAATAAAATTGAAAACAATCAGTGGGGTTGTATATAACATATAACGTTAAATGGTAAGGCATAGTCGTCGTAGACTATGTTAAACAGTTAGGTGCATTAATATGTTCAATATGTTAGATTGGACAATTCTCAACCGAGTTGCATAGCGAAACACTGTTATACTAATGGGATATTCAATCGTTGGAGAGCTACTATTCACATTTTAGAAATCATTTGGTAGCCCTGCCACATGCTAATGTATGATGCCCTGCTGGTCAACCAGCTGGACATCAGTACCTATATAAAGTTATAGGTTGTTAAGGGTCTGGTTGGAAATTTGAAGTCTATAGTTAATGATGATGATGATCGATACGAAAACTTCCAACTGGCAGAAATCTCGAAAATCTATTGAGAAATTGTTATGTTAGCGAAATTGTTATGTTAGCGTAAAATGTTTCAATTTTTCGTGGCGGTCGCCATTTTGAAATTTCCTTGCCGTAAACCTTCTAGAACTTCAAAAGCTGCGCTTTAAAGTGAGGCCCACTTATTATTGGAACAAACATTTTTATTTCTTACAGTGACCCTAGTGGTCGGATTTGTAAACTATGACATCTTAAGTGTTCCCCATAACAATAACAACATCAGAAATATTTCTTCGCGGTGCAGTTTGAACGTGTTCAGAGAAATACAAAATGAAAGAAGAAAGAAAAAAAATAAGTGTGCTCAATCATTTGGAAAACGCTTAATGGTTTGGGCCAAAACTTGCTAAAGTGTTGGATTTTCCCCGAAATACCGCGTGGCGTGTTTTGAAAAAGTACAGAGAAACTTTGTCGACGGATCGCAAGCATCAAAGCAAGCGTTGGGTGGGTACTGCCAATCGTCAACTGTGGAACACAGTCATCAAGAACATTAAGGCAAACACCAACATCTCAGACCGCGATTTGGCCAAAAGGATTCGCGCCGCTCGCAGTACTGTGCAAAGGATTCGCCTCCGGGAAGGCTTCAAGCAATACCGTGCCTGTAGATAACCAAATAGGGATGAAAATCAGAACAATGTGGCCAGAATCCGTGTCAGAAAACTGGATGATCAGGTGTTGACAAAATTCAATGGCTGTCTCCTCATGAATGATGAAACCTATGAAAAGGCCGATTTCAAACATCTACCAGAACAAATACTTGGCTACGGCTCGGAAAGATGTTCCTGCCAAATTCATGTTTGTGTTTGCAGATAAATTTGCACGTAAATACATGATTTGACAAGGCATCTGTAGCTGCGGTAGGAAGACAATGGATTTCATCACTGATAAGATATTTAATTCAGAGCTGTACAGACCGGAATGTCTCCAAAAGTGAATATTGCCATTCATCAGATCCCACAATGAACCTGTCATGTTTTGGCCAGATCTTGCAAGCTGAAATAAAAAAAAAAACAGTGCTATACTGGTATGAAACCAACGGGATTCATTTTATACCGAAAGAACTACACCCACCAAACTGTCCCCAGCTCAGAGCGATAGAGAGATTTTGGGCTATTATGAAGAGTAAGCTGAAGGTGAATGGCAGTGTTGTCAAAAGCATCATTGAATTGACAACCGAGTGGAATAAGATTGCCACAACGATGGATGAGAATAATATGCGCCGGTTAATGAAACGTATTCCGGGAAAAATCCGCAAATTTCATCAAAATCGAAATGATTTTTTTTTTGTATTTTCCCTCTAAAGCTCACATTAAGTCAAACATTTTAGTAAAAACAAAATACTTTTTTGATAATGTATATCCGAACTATGCGCAATAGTCTATGTTCCAATTATAACTGGGCCATACCTTAGAATAATATAGAACTGCACTTATAGGCATTGTTTAAGATATGCGACGAATGAATCAAAAACTGGAACTATTTCTTAGCCACCACTGGCTGCCAACTGACGAGAATATGCAACGGCGAGTAAAATGAGATTAAAAGAAACTCCGTTCAAACAAACTCGTTAGCAAGGAAAGTTGAACTGGTCGTCCTGTATTTTAGGTGGAGAGCATGAATTGCGATAGAATTCCAAAACGATTAGTTATTAGATGACCATCGAACTGTTCGAAAACACCTTCGAAGCAGTGAAAGGATATTTGCAGAGTTGTTCTTGGATGCTTCTGGAAAAGTATTTGGAGGATTAGTACTTCTGGAGTGCTTTTAATTAATCCGATATGCTTTCAATTAAGCTTTTGGAATGCTTCTAGAATGCATTCAAAGCAATTCAGGGATGACTGGTTTTGAAATCATTCCTCCAGAGAAGTTCTAAAATGCTTACGGATTAATTTTGGAATACTTTCACTGTAGTGCTGGGATGTCTCCATAAATGTCCAGGTAACCAATAAGCAGTTCCAAAGCGTCTTTTTGGCAGCCTACCAAACTATGATAAAGCTATGTCCATTTAGAATCTGGAATAATAAAATCATCTGAATCTCGGTCACGGATTGATTTACACATAAGCATTCACATCAAAACATAAGTAATTCACTGTACTTCAAGGAAAAAATATCAATACAAATCATGTCTCTACGTTTCTAGCGAAAATTCACACTTTCTTATTCATTCCTCCCATCAAACGCTGCACACTTCCGGAGTCAACTTCCTTGGCACATTTGTTCAACATTTTGGTCATCTCGAGCCGTTTTTCCACTTTTCTTAAGCTTCCGCTTCATTATTGCCCAAAATCTCTCGATGGGCCGGAACTGCGAACAGTTGGGTGGATTTATGTTTTTATCGATGAAATCTACATTATTATCGCGGTACCACTGGATGACTTCCCGGCTGTAGTGGTAACTCGCCAAATCTGGCCAAAACTTCACGGGACCTTTATGGGCTTTAATGAAAAATAGTACGCGGTTTTTGAAGCATTCTTCTTTGTACAGTTTCGAGTCCATCGTCTTATTCGTCACGAACACTTTGGTCTTTGCTCCGCAGCTGCATTTCCCTTTCCAAATTATCAGTTTTTTGACAAATTTGTCCATAAAAGCAAACTTAAACTTCGCAGGAACATCTCCTCGTGCCGTCGCCATGTAGAATATTTGGTCAGGAAGCTGTCCGAAATCCATTTTGACGTAGGTTTCATCGCCAATGAGCAGGCATCCTTAGTACTTCGTCAAAACCTGCTGGTACAATTTCCGAGCTCCAGTTTTGGTGACGAAACTTTGCTTCAACATTCTGTTAGGTTGCTTGCTGGCTCGATAACAACGATATCCTGCTCGCAAACGAATTCTTCGAACGGTACTGCGAGAAGCAGCGTATTTTTGTGCGATTTCATTATCTGATAGTCCAGAGTTTGCTCTGACGGTTCTCAACACCTTCTGGTTCAGCTTGCGGTCATATGTTCCACTACGACGCTTACCTTGAGGCACTCGATACCCACTCTTTTGCTCCCTGAAACGTTGACTTATCAACGTGGGTGTGCAGATTTTTTTCTCTCCTCTCGACTTCCATCTGGAACAACTTTTGACTCACTGCACGAAACACCGTGAAATTTGTACCACAGTAAGTGGGCGGCTATGTTAACAAACCGCGGACACTTTCCGTGCAGCTGCAACACAATTATACAGGATTCTAACTGGACAGCGCATTAATAGAAGTAAGTGATGTTGCCGGGTTTTGGCCCTTCATACAATGGCATGATTAGGATAATCATTGGTTATTAAAGCTTGATGGTCTGACATGCATCCACAGCACTTCTGAGATCTTCCAAAGCAATTTTGAAATGATTCTGGAATCGTTCTGTTAAACTTCCAGAGCAATTCTGAGATGCTTTCAGAGTTTTTCTAAAATACTTCCAGTTCAGCGATGCTTCCAGTGTAGTGCAGGGATACTTTCAGGCTTCTTCTTGAATATTTTCAAAATAGTTCTGAGATGCTATGATCTTTCCCGGCCTTCTTACAATAAGCATGGAGGAAATGGTAACTTTACTAAAACTTAAACAAAACTGAAATGTTAACTCTACTATGTCTTAAACAAAACTGGAGCAATACTTCAATTCAATTAGATAATCAAATACTTTTCAGAATATTAAAAACGAAAACCTCATAGGTTAGATTTGTGAGGCGTACTGTATAGAAGTAAGACATAAAATGTAACTATCATCGTAACAAAACGGTCTACTATTGATTGATGACAAATAGGGAAGATGTACCTATATTATTCTCATCACTTTGCAATTCATCCTACTTGAAATAAAACGATATACACGTGACAGGATTAGTTAGTAATGTTTGTTGTAGTTATTTAACGCGAGCAAACATTATTAGAAAAACGAAACCGATCATGCCCAAATGTATGATTCATCGTAGGATGAATATAGGCACAATGAGATTAATATGGGGGTAGTTTCCCTAAATAAAAGCTTATTGAACTCCTCGTCAATACGCCAACCCAACTGCCTAACAACCGGCTGCTTAGACACGGCTGGTTCGTACCGGACAACAGTTTATTAAAGTACTCGTCGTTGCACCTCACTGGCTGGCTTTGGTTGTTGGGCTGCTGGCCTCCAACGGACATCAATTTATTGAGCTTTTCGTCGTTGTGCTTTCCCACAGCTGGTTGTCAACTGACATGAATATGCAACGGTAGGTTAGAAAATTCAATCAAACGAACAAAAATTAAAGTGATCGTCCTGAACCATTGTGACCATGCTCCACGATTGAATTCAAGCCTTCTCGGTCTTATCTGGAGGCAGGTTATTTCACTTTTTATCGTTGCGCCTTACTGTCTGACTGAAAATCTACTTTTGGTTCTGGTTGTTCATATTGTGTACTAGCCACTACATTAGCAACTGTTATTAGCAAACAATTAAAATGCAATTAAAAGGTCACATTCATAATAATCTGGCGCCTAACATCTTCGTTTATTACATGATTTGAAATCATAAGGGATGATTTGAACTCGTCTGGCTCGCTGTTTATTTCAATCAACCGGATGACAGCTGCCAACTGGCTAACACCGGACAGTTGCTTATTTCGCTCAACGTTGAGCCTTACCGATCGACTACATATCCACCACTAGTTTTGTCTATCAATAGGTTGCTCTTCAATCCACCGCTGGGTATCAGGCCAATCCAATACTAGCTGCACGCCGCTTCTATCACCTTCAAGACTGCTGAACAAATGAATGCCTTACGGCACCTATAATATATCGTTTGCTGCTGCATTAGAGCCCACTGTTACTCAATTTTGAAATCTGTGATAGGAAAATACTGCATATGTTATTTTAAATAGCTTCCAATTGTTGAATGAAATGAGATAGTTGTTGAATTAGTTGATAGTCGTGAAGGTTTGCTAATGATCAATGGTAACATCTTGAATATTGTTCGAGAAATTTTTTTGTTGAAGGCGTTCAAAATATTTCAGTTTTTTTAGATGATCGCTATTTTCCGAATTTGACAACCTACACTTGCTAAAAGACGTAGTATACGTCAAACGTGAAAACCACCATCAAATGTGTTCAATTCCATTAATTTAAATCCGAAATAGACCCAACTGATTTTGTTCCATTACTAAATGGGCCATGCTTCAGTTCAGGCATGCTTCCAGAGTTGTTTTAGGATGCTTCAAAAAATATTCTAAGAGGCTTACAAAGAAGTATAGGGTTACTTCCAAAGTAGTTTTGTAATGCTTCCAGACTGATCCAGAGGCTGATTCTTGTTTGTTTGTTGAATTGTTTTACAATGTATCCAGAGTAAATAAATGATGATCCTCGAATTTATCTGGAAAGCTTCCAAACCAGTTTAGGGGTGTTTCCAGAGAAGTGAATAAAAACTCTCTTAATAGTTCAGGGATGCATCCAGAATTGTTTTCTGATTCTTCAAGATCAATTCTGAGATGATGCTGGTAATGTTCTGAAACTCCGGAGTAGTTCAGAGATGATTTTAGAAGTATATGGGATGTTTCGGTTTGTGCTGCGATGCTTCCAACGTAGTTTTGTGACGCTGTTAGTGTTGGGATGCTGCCAGCGTAACTCTAAGATGATTTTGGAATTGTTCTGGGATGCGTTGAGGATGCTTTCAAAATAATTCTCAAATGCTTTCAGAACAGTAAACAGAGAAGATCATGGATGCCTCCAAAGAGGTACTGTGATGCTTCTAGAGATAGGTATCCTAAAACGCTTGTTAAGAAACGCTGTGATTCTTCGCAAATAGGTCCGTTCAAGATATTTCTAAAGTAGTTCAAGAAGTTCTAGATGTTTCTAAAGTAGTTTTTGGATGAAAAGAAATAGCTGTTAGGATGCTTCCAAAGCATTTGTGTTATGCATTCATAATTATTCTTGGTTGTTTCCAGAATAGTAATAAAATGCTCTAAGAGTAATTCAGAAATGCCTATCGAATTGTTCTGAAAAGATTCCGAAACAGATTCGAATGTTTTTAGAGTCGAACCTTGAATGCCTCTGGGAAAAGTTTTGGAAGATTAGTACTTCTGTAATTCATCCAGTTTATCTGACATGCTTTCAGTAGAAGTACTAGTATACTAGCCTCCAGAGTATTACTGAGATGATTTTGGGACTGCTCTGAGTTCTAAGATAGTTTTGGGATGATTGTACCGAGGTAACCTATAAGCATTAGCATATGCAGTAAATCTACAAGCTACAAGCATTATATTAGCATTATATTAGCATTATAACAGCATATTGAATGCTACCCGTTGTAAAGTTAAATTTCAAATGATATTTAAAAGCTTGTAGGCTTTAATAAGCATTTCGAATGCAAAAAGCAGTAATGAAGCATTATCATAGCATTGCAGTAAAGCAGGCGTATATTGGGCCAAAAACCGGTATTTATGTTGCATTTAAGGCGACTTAATTACTTGATAGGCTACCGTTAAGACGCTTTGGAACTGCTTATTGGTTACCTGGTGAGAATGTTTTTGAGATGCTCTGAGTTGTTCTTGGATGCTACCAAAGTAGTTCTGTGATCGCTTTGGAATTCTTCCAGAGTAATTCTAAGATGATTCTGGTATTGTTTTGGGATGCTTCCAGCACAGTTAAAGGATGTTTTTAGCGTAATTATCAAATACTATACAGAGAAGTTCATGCATGCCTTCAAAGTAATACTGTGGTGCTTCTAGAGATATTTTAGGATGGTTGTTCTGTTCTAGTTGCTTCTTGAAAAGTAGTTCCGTGCGGTTATCAAAATTGTTCAATCCTTCTAGAATATTAGAATATTTTAGGAATACTTCCAGAGCAGTTCAAGATCCTTCTAAAGCAGTTCTTGAACGGATAGACAGTAGTTTTTGGAGATGCTGTGTAACGCTTTCATAGTTGTTCTTGGATGTTTATCAGGAGCCTTCAGAGTAATTCAGAGATGACTATCGAATTGTTCTGAGTATCTTCTGGAGCAGTTTAAGAATCTGATTTGTTGTTGTTTTTGGATCCTTCTGTAAAAGTTTCTAATAAGATTATTGCTTCTGAAATTCATCCATTTAATCCAATATGCTTTCAATTTGCGATTATTTGTTCAGAATATTTCTGGGATGGTTCTGGATTTTTTACAGAATGTATTCACCTTTCCAATCAGACCAAAACCGGAGAGATTTTTGCTGAACACAGAAGTTGTTTCCATTATATTCGATACATGGCTACATTTCGCCATCTGCGCTCCACCGTAGATCGCATGCAACACCTTCCTTTCAATGACACCAACGGCGTCCTCCACAAGCAATGGCCATGCTTCTTCCCTAGTAGCCCACTTGTTGCAAATCAGTTATAGTAACTGATATGCAACTGATTAAAGTCACAATCAAGTTGCCGCAACCTATTTTGACAGATGTGTGTTGGCGGTAGAAGACTACCAGTCTAATGTTCTGGAATGTGTTCAGAACAGATTAAGGCTGATTCCAAAGTAGTTTTCAAATCCTACCCGAAAGAAGTTCGGGAATACATCCAGAGTAGTTTTTGAATGTTTCCAGAATATTCTGGAATGCTTTCATAACAATTCTGGGATGCCTTCAGAATCGTAGGGAGATGCATTCAGTAGTCTTGGATCCTTGAAGAGAAATTCTGCGTTCCTTCCAGAAATGTTCTGAGATTTCCTGAATAATTCTGGGATGACTCTGAAATCATTCTGGAATGCCGCAAGAGCAGTTCCGAAATGCCTCCAGAGATTTTTTCTGAAATACTTCCAGTCTAGAGATGCTTCCAGAGTAGTTTTTGGATAACTTCAAAGTAGTTCTGTGATGCTTCTAGAGTTATTCTTAGATGCTTTTGGAGTAGTTCAAAACTTATTCTGGAATTTTACTGAGATGCTTCCAGAGTAAATCTTATAGTGCTACCACAGTTGTTCAGAAATGCTTCCAATGCTTGTAGGTCTTCCAGGATTATTCTATGATGATTCTCAATTTGTTTTAGGGTGCTTCCAGAGGTGTTCTAAAATTTTCTTCGAATAATTCAGGGATGCTTCCAGAATTGTTGTCAGCAAGTTCTAGAATAATTTTGGTATGATTTAAGAATGTTTTTGGGATGCTCCAAGACGATCTATAATGCTTCCAAAATCGTTTTGGGATTCTTCCAGAGTAATTCCAAAATGATTCTGGAAATGTTCTACAGGTCAAGAATGCTTCGAGAATAGTTCTCAAATGCTTTTAGACTAGTATACAGAGAAGTTCGTGGATGCCTCCAAATAAGAAGCACGGTACTGCTTCTAGATATATTCTGGAATTGTTTTGAATTATTCTGAGAAGCTTCTGAAGCAATTTAGGGATGTTTTTTGGTAAAGATCGTGGAAGGTTAGTACTTCTGGAATGCTTCCAGTTAAGACGACTTGCATTCAGTTTCGGTAATATGTTTCCACAGTATTTCTGGGATCATTTTGGATTTGTGCTGGAATGTGTTCAGAGCAGTAGTTCTGTCATCTTTCAAAGTAACTCTGAGATGACTCCGGAATCGTTTTGGAATGCGTCTAAAGCAATTCTGAAATGCTTCCAATAGTTTCAGTTCAGGGATGCTTCCAGAGTCCAGAGTTCTTGGCTTCTTGTAGAGAAGTTTCGTATTGCCTCCAGAAATGGTCTGAGATACATCCAGAGCAGTTGGAGATCTTACAAAAAAATCCAAGAATTGCCTTGGAATCGTTCTGAAATACCTCCAGAGCAAATCCGAGTGAATCCAAAGTGTTTTCGAAATGCTTCCTGTTTAAGGATACTTCCAGAATAGTTCAGAAATGTTTTCACAGTAATGCTGAGATGCCTCCAGGATCGCGCTGAGATGCTTTCTACTTGCTGTTGTAGAGAAGTTCTACTTGTATAGAAGTTCTGCGTTGCTTCAAAAAATGTTCTGAGATGCATACAGAGTGGTTCTGACATCTTTCAAAGTAATTCTGGGATGACTCCGGAATCGTTTTGGAATGCGTCTGAAGCAATTCTGAAATGCTTCCAATAGTTTTAGTTCAGGGATGCTTCCAGAGTCCAGAGGTCTTGGCCTCTTGTAGAGAGTTAAAGTTTTGGGTAATAATTCTAGTTTGCTTCCAAAATGAAGGGAGAAACGGGCAAAATGGAACACTTACTGTGATCCACTCTAAATGAGACCAACCCCATTCGATTTCTCGCATTTTTCCCATAAGATGAACTATTGCTTAGAACTTCGACTTTGCGCCGTTTTTATCCACATACGAATGGCATAAGAAAAAAAAAAGCCAAACTGATAAAACAAAACTTTACTTATTCCTTTTTTACATAGAAAAAGTGTTGATTTTGGAGCACACCTATATTATTTTACTACGATTGCACAAATATCATCAACGTGAAGTCAAGGAAGCTTAAAATTTAATAACCTAGAACCCAACTTATCTTATATTATTCAAACAAGATAATCACAGCTAGTTCCATCCATCCTGAAAATGGAACAACTCGTAAATAATTTAATGAACACCCCGTTTGGTGGCTCGTACATCCAGGTAGGATCTTCTCTAGGAAAAAAAACAATCCACAGCTCATCAACAGTAGGAGAATGCGGAGAAGAAGCGGGAAACCAGGCAAGACTCACAACAATCAGTGTATTTAGAGAAAATTAAATTGTATCATTACCTGAAAATATACTAGCTATTGCTGCTATGATAAAACTAAGCACTACACCGGGACCAGCTATGTTTCTCGCTACCATACCAGCGACTAGATACATACCGGTGCCACAGCACGATCCCACTCCGAGTGAGGTTAGGTCGAGTGTGGTTAGACATTTCTGTGGAATCAGAGGAAAGGTGTTTATACTATTGCGCCAAGATGCCTAAATTGCGAAGGATGCAAATTTTCTAACGAAATTCACGGCCGACGTTCATTAGCAGGAGCTTACCGTTAGTTTTGGCTTTGTACTTTTCGGATCTTCACCCTGAAGCTTGCGTAGGTCCTTGGTTCGGACTAGTTTCGAGAAGAGAGTCAATCCAGTGCCGCCACCTGGGAGCGGAATTGAAAACTTCATCTTTGCACGGTGGAACCTATGATGACGTTGGTCGGCGGGTGTCTTCTAGACGGATTGATATGGAAGATGAGATGTACGTATGTGTGTGTGTGTTTGTGTGCGTTGGTTGCTCCTCAGCTTCAGTCGGTTCAGTGTGCTCTTTGTAGAAGTGGCTCAATTGCCACGTGCGCTCCTGCTATTGTTGGGTGTAATCTGCAAAGGAAAAGCAAAGGACAGGAATTAATCTCCGCTCGCCGGTACGGGTGTAATTGCGATGGCTTTGCAACTGTTGCACTCAGTTCTAGAGTGTCTTGGAGAACATGGTGATGGAATGTTACGGCATCCACTTGACACCAGTGGAAAGTGGGAAGTGTCATTTGTCAGAGAGGAGAAAAAAAAACCTAGATTCAAGATGAACTTTCCCGTTCAGTGAACATGTAGCAAAACGACACGAGAATGACGTCAACTTCTGAAATGTGCCCCTGTGATGTAGGAAGCATTAGAAGAAAGGATCACTGAGTCACTGTTGACCGGATGTGTCCAGTGCTTCGGTTGTTCAGCTTCTAGTTAGGGGACATACGAAAGCAAGGCAAGGAATGCAAATTAATGCATTGGTGGCACATGTCCATCAGATGCATCGTTGAAATCTGAGTTAGAAGAATTTAATAACCTAAGATTGAAAACGTTCCACAAACCAGCAACAACATAAGGCTAGATCTAATTCATACAGTAGGTCACTGATTTGAAAAATAACTTGTTATATAAAGTTCACAAATTTATCTTTAGGACATGGTCTAATATAATGCCATTTGAACGCATTTGATCTGGAAAACGACCGTCGAGACCATCTGGTCCGCTTCTGCAACTACCAAAAAGGAGGTCAATTTATGAAATTAGTGCCGCTCTCTGCCGTTAACTACTAACTCGGTCTATCTAATCTCCTTTCGGATGCTCTGAATCAACTTTAAAAGTGGTCAATTTACGAATCTAGACTTGAAACTTAGCGGATGATTTCTTTGAACTTCGTTGAACACCACCATTTGAATGCATTTGTACTTGTGATGTTAAAAATTGACACTCAACATCATTTGGTGGGCTTTCGAACTATCTGCAATAACCATATAGGGTACATGCTCATTGACTCAAACTAGAATGCAATGGTCGATTATAATAATAATTATAACTGATGAAGTAATTGAGCTGGAAACGATATTCAATTAGTTTTACCTTTGCTTAGACATGCTTCACAAGACGTTTGTTGTTCTGAACCTTGGAAAGTTAACCAACTAACTTTCAACGAATAGTCTATTAGCACCATATTGAGTCTATTCGAGGATGCAACTTCGTCTCATCGTTAAGAATTCTTGTTGAAAAGAATCTCCGTAGAGTTTTTTTTCTATTATCCTTTTAGACATTCCATTAAGAGCTATTTTCGTGATTCGCTGCACCAAATTTCACAAAACAAATAAAATTAGAACTACTTTGATAAAATCTTAACAAGACCATAACATTTTTGAAAATTTTCTAGTGAATGATGTTATGACCACTTGGGAACCTTCATAAAACCTATTGGCTACCATCAAAACCAGCATAGGGCCAAATGGCCAAAGCTGTCAAACTTCACGGTGATATCGTCGTTGGTTTTGGTGGTTCTGCTTTATTCGATTCTCTGCTCTTCTGATTCATTTAACAGTAAATAATATCGAAGGGAAAAAGTTCAAGAGTTGCGGGAAGTTTTGTTTGAAAGCAAAATATCCAAAACAAATTGAGTTTTTTTAAAAGCGCATCATGACATTTAATTTTATGGTGAATATTAGATAAGATCACGATAAGAGCCGAATATAAATACGCCCCGAAGATTATGCGAGTTAACATAAACAAAAATAAAATTTAAACTAAAATATTCGATAAATTTATCATGAATTTCCTGAAAATTTATGGAATTTAATCAAGTTATCTGAAAGAATGTCAAATTTGGTCTCCGTTCTGCAGTTAATTTGTATGCATTATGTTAAAAATTTGGTGTATTTATTTTTCCACATTTCAATTATTTCATGTATTCAATATGGCGATTAGAAGAAATCACAGTTTTGCCAAATAGCCAATTTATCTTCAAAATGGCTACTATAAAACTATTTGGTCATTTGGTGACTCTCCTCAATGCCAATTTGCCGTTTAATGCATTTATTGGAGGCAAAATGGTTTTAAAATGCATTTTCAACTGATCATAATAAGATAATTCGAATGAGTTCTAGAAAGGCATTTCAAAACAGAATTTTACGAGTTCATAAAGTCAACATAAAACCTTTGATATGAGTAAAAGGAATAACAGAAGACAAGGTCTTAAGATCGTAGTAAAGAAGATATGTAGGTTCTCATATACCGGACTAAAATTTGAAACCTACTGGCACCTCTTGGTACCATAATACAATCAAATTGATTTCTAGTGGCTTTCATAAAACTCTAATAAAACTTAATAAAGCTGGATGGTTTTGGCAATGATACTTGCGTTAAATTGGGTCTGTGGTTTTCTTGTGAAATCATTATTCATATTTCTATGTGAATAGTTAATTCATATCGTGTGACTATTTTTTATATATCTATGGTACATCACTAATTATATCGGTTCAATTTAGACAAACTAAGGTCATTTGAAGATCATGAAGACAATTTCTTCTGCCTAACAAGTGAAACCATGATGACTCAGAAGCTAAGAAAATCTAGAATATTGAGGAAACAGTAATTGAGTGAAACAGTAATGTGTGTGAGTCGATCAATGTTTTTTATTAATACGTCAAATTCTATTTCTTTTTCAAGTTCAGTTAATAAGGAATACAGTAGAAATACTCAATTAAGCTTCCTTTTTACCGAATGTGGATTGCCGGGTCTTTCGTTTAACACCTGCCGTAATATTTTGTACTGTCTCCTTGTCCACTTTATTCGACGCGGAGTCTTCTTAAGGTTCCGCTCGACGATGACCCAATATTGTTCGATTAGGCGGAGCTCAGGCGTGTTGGGAGGATTCTTGTCCTTGGGCACCACTTGTACGTTGTTGGCAGCATACCACTTCATGGCCTTTTTTCCGTAATGGAAAAATGACAAAACCGGCCAAAATAGAACGTAACAATTGTATCGCTTCAGGAAAGGCAGTAGACGTTTTTGTAGGCACTCGATCAGATAAATTTCCTGGTTGACGGTTCGCAATGTAAATCGCCTGCCACACCAGATATTTGTTCGTGAACTTTGACAGTTTAATGGGCTTGAAAATATCTGCCACCTTTCCCCGTCCGGGTGCCGTATAAAAATCCTGTCTAGGAAGCAGTTGAAAGTCTGCCTTGACGTAAGTTTCATTGTCCCGTACCATGCAATCAAACTTTGTCAGCATCGTCGTGTACAACTTTCGCGATCGTGCTTTGGCCGACGTGTTTTGTTTATCGTCGCGATTTGGAGTCAACACTTTCTTGTAAGTCGACAGATCAGCTCGTTTTTTAGCTCTATCCACGGTTGAAGGCGCCATTCTCAGCTTCTTTGCGGCATCTCGGACGGAGAGGTTGGGGTTTCACCCGGAACAGCCGGGCCAACTCTATTTGTCGTCGCTGTGGCCTCCGGCTTTCGATTTCCCCCCGATCCAGCTTTCCTGGCTGTCACTTTTAATACGTTGGTGATAGTTAATTCAGCCACATTTAACAATTTCGCCAACTTGGCGTGAGAGTAGTGTGTATTTTCGCCATGCACGTGCAAAATTTAGATGCGTTGCTTCTCTTCCTTCGACGACATTTTGATAACTGAAGTGCTAATCTCAAAATCTCAAAAGAGGCGTGATGCTACAAGGACACATCTTTAATATGAGGGATGAGCTATTTTTTTAATACACGATGAAAGGAAATGCGTCAAGTTTAAGTCGACCAAATTTTGATCGAAACACCCTTTATATAACTGTTAACTGATTTATAATGTCTCAACTACTACAATATAACGACAACTACGATTTCTTTTGACAAATCGATCATCATGATATCAACATGAATTTGACAAGTATCACTGGATTTAAGACATATTTGATACATAGACTGAATGAAGGAGCTAGTCCTAAATGTTCAATTTGTGAAATTATTCCCATAACTTCGGTTTTTTCTCTATTTCTAAAAGCATCATTTCACAACATTTATACTTATAAACTGGCCAACGGTCCTCAAAGTCATCCTGTGGTATTCTGGTTGATCACAAACAACCGTAAAAGTAGTCAATTTATGAAACTAATCTAAAAGCTCTGCCGTTTTTTTAATAAGTAATTTTAAAAACGACAATTAACCTGTAACAGTATCGTTGGGAGTTAACAGTTTGTGATCAGTAAGGTGTATCGGGTAAAATTGTGGAAAATTTGTGGAAAGGGAAAGAGCCAAATTTTGAAGTCTTTGCCGTACAAGCCTAGTTTTCAGTTTCTGGTAAATACTGCCCTTTTTGATCCAATGACTAATGACCATATTGGCCATTATGAGAGCAGCCGGATACCTCGGAAGAAACCTTTCAGAAAAGCCAAATGTGAAACATGCTCCAGCTTCTCCTTATTCGTAACTTTTTTCAACAGAAATTTCTCAGAAATTTCAAAAGAAAAATGATTGAGAAAAAGTCAAGAAAATTCAAATTTTCAGACGCTCATTTTAGAGAGTTATAGCATTCTGAACATCCTTTCCGGGTCCTGTTGACCCTGACACCTAAAGAAGGTAAGAGATATTTACACTTTTGACCGGATCATTGACTCTCAGAGCTTCTGTGTGGCTTTCTGGATGATGCAGAACAACAATCAAAGTGCTTATGTGCTTATGTGGTTTATGTGAAATTATGTTTAATTTTTAACCCCTTGGTTAACTTTGTTTCTTTGGTTAACTTTTGATGATTTTCTAAAGGACAAGGCCTGTAATATGTAATTGTGAAAATTAATGATTTTAAGTGATTTTTTGCACCAATTGGTTCTGGGGGAAAGTTTGAATTGGGATAATTGAAATGGTTCTTCCAGCTACACTCAGTAGCAGAAAAAAGCCGAGCAAAATGTTGCTTCCAAAAAACGCCATGTTCAACCTTCGGTAACTTTGTCAATTATCAATATTTTTGGCTGAAAACTTGACAATACTATAAACAAAACAATGTATAGACCTTATGTGACCAAAATTTAATGTTGATAAGATTTATAAATGTTAAGTGATCATAACATATGTAACAAAAGACAGTTTTGGACATAGAAATTTCAAAAATCCGTATTTCTGTGAAAAAAAAAATGATTTTTAACGAACTGAAGCTCCCTTTCTTTCTGGCACAGTATATAGAAAAACATCGTGCTGAGGTTGTACAGTGGGTTGAATTTGGCAGTTAGTTTAATCGAGGCACGAAAAACAAACCGTGTTTACTTTTTGATATTCTGGTTTTATCTTCCGCGCAAGCATGAAGCATAATATGCATGATTATAATAATTGGCAAAAAACTGATTGGATTGAAGGAACATCATTTATATCCTTCAAAACCCGAGCCTTCGAAAAGAAGGATGCTACAATGAGTGCGAAATGCCACGTGATGTCAACAACAGGAAGGTGACAATTACACCCTTCACATCCGAATGCAAATAAACTCCCTGACGCGTGCGCTCCAGTAAATTCACTGGCGTAGGTTCTTCTGCTAATATGCAGAAGTGATTGTAAATTTTCTGTGACGCTACATAATAAAGGAAGAAAGAAGAAAGTTTCTTCCCGCTTCCTTTTTTCGGACAATTTTTACAACTCCGACGACGTTTTCACTTTCAAAGAGCACTGGCGCGTCCTCGCACAAGTGTACGCGGCAGTGATCGCAGGCGGAAGCACGTGAGAGCGGTCGTTTAAACGAGAGAGTGATTCACTCACTCCAAGCAATCCCATCGCAGGCGCACACTTTCACTCTGTCTATTTATCACCGAATAAAAGAGCACTTTGCTTTATCTGCGATGAGTTATGGTTATATCCTCGGTGAAGGTACAAACCTCACGCGCCGGCTTAATATTAGTGCGAAATGCCATCTCTGCTCTTAAGAAATCCACATTTTTCAGTGCAACATACTTTGCGCATATAAATAATAAGTTCTACGTCAATATTTCAAACAACTCCATGCGCACTTTGAATGTTATTTTTTGTATTCTCCCATGCGCGGAAGTAACGATTTTTGATGAAGTTTGCAGAAGCAGATAATTTCTCGAAGCGCTAGGAGTGGACAGTAATTTATTGCGAGAACGAATACTAATGAAGAGAAAGTGTATTGATAGTTCCGTATAGGGTAACGGCAGGCTTTGAAATTGAAAGATACAAGTTTAAAAACGAGCGGAGGGCATTTGATCAGTAGTATCGGATCAGGCGCATAACCCTTTGCCATACCACCCCATATAGGATAGGCAAGGGTCGGCAAGGGGGGCTTTGCAGTCTTCGAAGGGTCCACAGGTCAGCTTCTGTTTGACAATCGGCGCTGACCGAATGCTATCACCCCAAAATTAGAACCCATCGCTAGTGCATTTGTTAATGCCTATTCCTGTAGCGCGGGCTAAATTAAGTGCGCTATAGGAATATTGGACTGTACTTAAATCTTAAATCTATTTGCATCTCTTTAAGCAATCTTTAGTTAATCGCAATCTCGTTGTGAATTTTTCACAGCGATTATCCAGTGCCTCTGCCGAAAAAGGGGGCCAGCTTGTGGACTCCTAAAAAGAAGAGAAATGAAAACATCCCAAACACTGTTCACAGAAACATTTGGTTCTTACGATTGCCCTCCGAACAGTATGTATTTCTATGGAATTCCCGGCGAATCAACTCACTAGCGGTGACACACGGTTTGATCCGATCTGGCGATACTCAATATATCTCTCGCTATCTCTACTGCCATACATCGTTTTCTGACAGATTCAACACATGCTTTGCAATCTATTTTACATTACAACAAATATAGGGCTACATGTTTCCTTATAATATCGAATCCTTCTTCGTATGACCGAATAACGCCCAACAGTCTCTAACGTATATGATTGCATGAATCATGGGACATTTCTGCATTTACCGGCAGGAAAGGTGTGATGAAAAATACCAATATATGCAAATTATTCGTGACGTAATAGGACTCGATACGAACAAAATTCCACAACCGAACTGTATCACGATTCATCACACAGGATACGATTGCAATCTTGGTTCACGAATCGGCAATTTTTTTGGCCCCTTCTTGTCTTCACCTACATTTGCACCTTCCGGTAGTCTAATCAGTAGTTACACGACAGACTCTACTTTTTCCCCTTTTGGTGTACTCTACACAGCGATATTCTGAATTACGGCTACACTATGTAGCCGTATGCAAATTCTATGTCTATTGTCTAACCTATAATAGGAAGCCACTAAGCTTCGGTCGGTCTGTAGGCGAAGTCACAATAATGGGAGAACGATGATAGCTGACGCACAGAAGCCTATTTAAATTGTGATTCTTGGGAAATGAAAGTCAACATCATCAGCTTCTGAAAGCACAAATGCGTGGGACCTTCCTGAGATGGAGATTGGCGCCAACCATATAGACGCGTTCGTCGTTTCGATTGGATCCAATTTTCACCACTCACACGCATCTAACAAGCCTCTCGTCTCAGATAATTGATTTTCTTCAAAACTAACAAGCAAGCAGCATCCTTCTCCAACTTCGAATGTCACGTTCTACTCAACTTTGTCAGTGCCATCGTTTGTTCGTTTGTGGGCTTCGTATCCATATCTACAGACGACGTTACTTCCTACACGCATTGGAATGGGGAATACTGCTCAACCATCATCGTTACACAACAGCTGCCAAAGGATATGAAGGGGAAAATGATTGAAAATTCAAATTATCAGCTCATTTGGTAAACCATGTAGCAGCCGTTATTGATAGGCATCGAGAGAGGACTAAATTCGATTTCATCAGTAAGACAAGAATCTAATAATTGCCACAATGAACGTCGTTCGTAGACACATTGGACAGCATTCAAATTTGGATGCCTATTTCCAGATGCAAAGCATTAAAAATAGCTGAAAAATTTGAGTGGGTGCTCCACGTCTCCAAAACTTTTTTATAGGATTATAATGATCGGGTACGGAGGGGCGCAAATTTTTCAATTTAAATTCCTCCTGAAACTTTTGTCGGCTCTCCCACTTGCCATCATTCCGGACTAACCACAACATGGGATGGATCAATTTAAAATCTGTTCTGGCTGAACTCGTTAGCGAAAAAAAGGCCCCGAACAATCCACCCAGGGGTGACAACACAGTTTGTCAAGAATACATATTTTAGAACTTTGGATAAGCTTACTCTAAAAACAAATCATTGCAAGGGCAAAGTGTCGAAAAGCCAAAATGGATAGAAAACTCGAAAATCTAAAATCTTAAAACTAAAATCTAAACACTCATATTTATGATTTTTGTGGTCACGTAAGAACAGCATTACACTCAACGGAAACGCGACGCGAGTACGGACACAACACTTATAGTTCTTACAAACGAAAAAGGACTTCAAAATTTACCTTTTTATCCGACCGGTTTCGAGCATGATGCAGCTCATCGACGGGGAGATGTCCAATCGAAAATCTAAAATCTAAAATCTAAGACGTAGAATCTAGAATCTAAATCGGAAATCTTAAATCTTGAATCATAAATCTTAAGCTTTAAATCTTAAATCTTCAATCTTAAATATTAAAGCTTAAATTTTCAATCTAAAATGTTAAATCTTGAATCTAAAATCAAAAATCGAAAATCGAAAATCGAAAATCGAAAATCGAAAATCGAAAATCAAAAATTGAATATCGAAAATCAAAAATCCAAAATCGAAAATCGAAAAAAATTAATTCTTACATTTTAAATCCAAAATCTTAAATCTAAAATCTAAAATCGTAAATCTAAAATCAAATACACAAAATCTTAAATCTAGAATCAAAAATCGAAAATCAAAAATTAAACATCAAAACTTATAAAAAAATTATATCCAAAATCTAAACTCGAAAATAAAAATTCGAAAATCGAAAATCGAAAAAACTAAAAACGAAAGCCGAAAATCGAAAATCGAAAATCAAAGATTGAAAATCAAATCGCAAATTGTAAATTGGAAACCGAAAATCAAAAATCGTGGATCTTAAATCTTAAATCTAAAATCTTAAATCTTATATTTTAAATCTTAGATCTTAAATCCTAAAGCTTATATCGTATATCTAAAATCTTAAATGGTAACTCTACATTCTTAAATCTTAAATCGTTAATCTTAAATCTAAAATCTTAAATCTAAAATCTTAAATCTAAAATCTTAAATCTAAAATCTAAAATCTAAAATCTAAAATATTATATCTAAAATTTAAAATCTGAAATCTTTAATCCTATATCTAATATCTTAAATCTTAAATCTAAAAACTTAAATCTCAAAGCGAAAATCGCAAATCGAAAATCGAAAATCAAAATTTGAAAATCCCTAACCTAAAATCTCAAAACTAAAATCTTGAATCTAAAATCTGAAATCTTAAATCCAATATCTAATATCTAAAATCTAATATATAAAATCTAAAATACAGAATCAAAAATCGAAAACCGAATATCGAAAATCAAAAATCAAAAATCAGAAAATTTAAACTTTTGAATCCAAAATTCGATATTCAAATATATAAATCTGAAAAACTAAAATCGAAAATCAAAAATCGAAAATCAAAAGTTGAAAATAAAAAATAAAAATCGAACCTTGCAAATCAAAAATTGTAAATTGGAAACAGAAAATAAAAAAACTTTAATCTTCAGTCTTAACTCTTAAATCTTGAACCGTAAATCTCAAATTGAAAATTAAAAATCTAAAATCTAAAATCTAAAATCTAAAATCTAAAATCTCAAATCTCAAATCTAAAATCTAAAATCTAAAATCTAAAAACTAAAATCAGAATTTTCAAATCTTAAATCTTATAATCTCAAATCTTAAATCTATAAACTAAAATCTAAAATCTGAAATCTCATATCTAAAATCTAAAATCTGAAATATATAATCTAAAATCTAAAATTTTAAATCTCAAATCTTAAATCGTAAATCGTATATCTTAAATCTGAAATCTTAAATCTAAAATCTAAAACCTAAAATCTAAAATCTAAAATCTAAAATCTAAAATCTTAAATCTAAAATCTAAAATCTAAAATCTAAAATTTAAAATCTAAAATCTAAAATCTAAAATCTAAAATCTTAAATCGTAAATCGTAAATCTTAAATCTTAAATCTGAAATCTTAAATCTAAAATCTAAAACCTAAAACCTAAAATCTTAAATCTTAAATCTAAAATCTATAATCTAAAATCTAAAATCTAAAATCTAAAATCTTAAATCTTAAATCTAAAATCTAAAATCTAAAATCTAAGATCTAAAATCTAAAATCTTTAATCTTTAATCCAAAATCTTAATCTTAAATCTTAAATCTAAAATCTAAAATCTAAAATCTTAAAATCTCAAATCTTAAATTTGAAATTTTAAATCTAAAATCTAAAATCTTAAATCCAAAATTTAAAATCTGAAATCTTACATCTTAAATCGAAAATCTAACATTCATAATCCGAAATCTAAAATCTAAAATATATCTAAAATCTTAAATCTCAAATCTAATCTTATCATGCCTTAAATCTTTAATTTTAAATCATAACTCTAGAAAACCGAATATCGAAAATCGAAAATCTTTTATATAAAATCTTAAATCTTAAATCTTAAACTTAAAATCTTAAATCTAATACCTAAAATCTAAAATCTAATACATAAAATCTAAAATCCAGAATCAAAAATCGAAAATGAAAAATCAAAAATCAAATATCTAAAATCAAAAATCAAAAATCAAAAATCAAAAATCTAGAAAATTTAAACTTATGAATCCAAAATTCTATATTTCGAATATATAAATCTGAGAATCAAAAATCGAAAATCAAAAATCAAAAATCGAAAATCGCAAATTGAAAATCTAAAAATAAAAATCGAAAGTTGCAAATCCAAAATCTGTAAATTGAAACAGAAAATATAAAAATCTTTAATCTTCAGTCTTAACTCTTAAATCATTGAATCCTATAATCTCAAATCGAAAATCGAAAATCTCAAATCGAAAATTAAAAATCTGAAATCTTAAATCTTAAATCTTAAATCTTAAATCTAAAATCTAAAATCTTAAATCTAAAATCTGAAATTTCAAATCTAAAATCTTATGATCTAAAATCTTAAATCTTAAAACTAAAATCTAAAATCTGAAAATCTCATATCTAAAACCTAAAATCTGAAATCTTAAATCTAATATCAAAAATCTAAAATCTAAAATCTGAAATCTTAAATCTAAAATCTTAAATTTAAAATCTAAAATCTAAAATCTAATATCTGAAATCAAAAATCTAACATCTAAAATCTAATATTTATAATCTATAATTCAAAATCATAATCTTAAATCTTAAATTTAAAGTTTAAAATCCAAAATTTAAAATCTGAAATCTTACATCTTAAATCGAAAATCTAACATTCATAATCTGAAATCTAAATTCTAAAATATATCTAAAATCTAAAATCTCAAATCTAAAATCTCATACCTAAAATCTTAATTCTTAAATAAAACATCTAAAATTCGAAATCTAAAATCTAAACACTATAATCTAAGGTCTTAAATCAAAAATTTAAATTCAAACCAAATCCTAGTTTTAGGTTTAAAGTCTTTATAGATTATACCACATCACCTCCCCAACGACCGAAGCCTCCTCCCCTTGCTTTGGGCCAATGATTGTCTAGGATGCCACAATAGTGTTTTATTTATTACAAACTGAAAACCCATGTTGCTAAAGGGTGTCCACGGTATAATTGCATCACTTTCAAAGAGCTGTTACAATTTTGGTTCTGATGAAATTTTGAGGTAAAAATTCCGGTAAACCGAGTATGTAACTGTGACGGACAAGTTTAGATGTTCCAGAGTCCCGTACAGGAGTAATAGCAAGTGTAGCAGTTCTCCAAGAAATTTATGATTTAGCTAGGTGTTTTGTTAATGCAAAAACAGGATCAAGCCTTTCGTGGCAATCACAACCTTAAATGACCAAGTCCACATGAAAAGAGTGCCGGAAGGAACGACTGCTTCCATTTCTCAAATCACAAGATGATCCTATGATTTTTGGCCGGATCTAGCCTCTTGTTCCTACTCCAAAGGCGTTTTGAAGACTAGGAGACAAATTGAGTCAATGGTGTGTCAAAGGATCTCAATCCTTCAAACACACAGAAGTTAAGGTCGATCAAAAGATAATGTGCTTCAATGTAGTACAATCTTCGTGAAGTTATCTTTTCGGAAAAAAAAAACTGTTGAAATCATGAATGAAAGAAGATAAAAACGTCCATTCACGCATAGTACAAGATCTTATAGGTAAAACAAGGAAGATATATCGGGCATTTGGATTTTCTTAAGATGACGAGTGAAATAAAGACACGGTAACCAAGCTTGTAGCTTATACATGGTTTTCCATTCCTTGACAATTTTGTAACAATCGATTCAGGGACTTTTTTTTACAAGTAATTCTAAGTGGTTCAATTGTACCGTGGACACCCTTTACACGGATTTGCCATTCCACAGTATTCATGCTGCCGTTGCTATCAGCCAGCTCAAGTCAGCTTTAAATACTGCTATTGTAGCGAAATAGACCCCCCTGGCGCGGTGCGGTGACCTAATTTGCTTACGAAATAAACGAAATTACGGAGAGACGTAAACTTAGTTTGGCTGAACTTGGCGAACGCCGCGCAAATGGCCCCTCCGTCGTCACTCTGACAAGAGAAAGTCTAATAGATTTTCAAACAAATTCAAACTGAAATGGGTTTCATTAATTGTTTGGGGCGGATCTTAACGCTAATCCTTCCGTTAATGTTATGCAAAATCGAGGAATACAAAGTCACGGTCGAGGAAAATGTGCTCAATACGTAAGAGAGTATTGCATCATTGTAATATAAGATAGATAAATAACATTTCTAGGAGGTTTTTCGATTAGGCACCTTCAAGGAATAAACTCTAGATTTCATCGGAATAATTTCTATCATTTGACATCCGATCTGACTAAACTAAACTTATAACTAAACTACCCAGCAGAACTTTCCAAAATTACTTTGCCATCACATAATCCACAATACAACGAAAATATGTTCTTCCCTAGCAAAGTCATTAATTGCCCAAAATTTATTCAGCTTTCAACCGTGTCTGATCCTACAGACCAAAGGAAAACTTTCAACTTAGGGAAAATATTTTCACAAAATTGCTGTTTCATTACTACTAATAGCATGGTTGCAGCTTGACTTTCTAACCCAGCTCAGGCTCAGGGATGAAGAAGCATAATTTACACCCTCGCCAGAGTAACGTATTCGGTGTACTTCCTGCATGGGACGGTCCTATAATGCAACTGCACAATCATCACGTCTATGTCAGGCTAGCCAGAAGCGAACATGGCACTACAAAATGACAGAAATCGTACCTTTTTTGCACCGGAGTCCTTTTGGGGCTATCTGCAAGCGATTCACGGCATCCGTCGGTCCATGTGCACAAGAACATCCATTTAGCTATTTATACCGTAGGCGTCGCCTGTTGCTGCTGCTGTTGCTGAAAGGACCTTCTCCACCTCCAGAAGAAACACAATTTACGTGTTCTAGTGTGCCTACAGTGAGCTGAAAAGTATTCTCAGCTTCGGCCATGTGGAATGTGGCACACACATACCAAGTCAATTAAGATGACTTTATTCTTCAAACGGATAGCATTGACAGAAAATTCCTATGAATTACATTCCTGACGGGAGCAACCGCAACTACTGAAGATAATTTTACCACGAAAAGATACCTCAGTTTCTTTATCAATGTGCAGTGTCCTGCACCCCACCACCACCACCACCAGCCTCTCGCAATAAAATTAGATCGGGATACCGGAGATGTAACCGTTGTTTCTTTGTTACTATTGTGGCCAACTTTTAAGAGACATTAAGATAAAGAGTTTCACATAAAAAGAAAATCGCACAATACAAAGTACACTACGATGCTCTTGCGGCTTGATAAAATGGTCTGTTGGTAGTAAAGGCTGTATACGGAATAGTTGCACCACTTTCGAAAAGATATAAAATGTCACCTTTTGTGTAAATTTTAATGAAATTTTGGGAGTAACGGCCTCAACGTGCATTGTTCAGACAACGTGTGTTTTATTGTGAAATTTAGTGAGAAAATCCACCCAACAAAAACGACCGCTTCCGTTGTCTCGAATCACACAAGACGTATGGAATCAATGACGTGCGGAAGAATCTCAATCCCCCAAACACATCAGAATCAGGGGCTGAATGGTCAAAAAGAAAATGTATATTTGATTTGGTTCAGGAACTACCAGCACATCGATCTCGAGCTCGATCCCAAGCTCAATTAATCGTTATGTTAAAGTCTACTATGATAACCTTAAATCTAAGTCCGTGAAGCCTTGAAATACGGCCACTTGACTGAATGACTATTTACTGGAACTTGAAAGCCTTAAATTTGACCTTACCGATCATTGTCTTTGGAGTTCATGAGACCAAATTCGTTCTCTTCCGTGGTGGATTAATGTTACATAAAATGCAGACCAGTAAGGATTTCATTACTCGTAAATGTAATGCTTAAAAATTAATGGTACAGTCTTGAAATACCTATAAAGATAAAAGTTCTCGAAGGATGTGAATATAATGTTGGTCTATGGGCGCACATTAGGGCTTTTCGCATCTCCTTTTTTTTTTTATTGAAACCGTATTTGTTAAATTTTGCTTTGTTTTCTTTTAAACATTTAATTCACAACGATAGTTGTGATGATAAAAGTGACGAAAATAACTTCAAAACACTATGCTGCGGTTGTATAAGTAAAAAATATGCTGCGGTTGAGGAACTGATAGTTCGTTTATACACTGCTGACAGTGTCCACAAAATTGCAGATAGAGGAGATCGAAGTAAGCTTCGCAAGTGGACGTGTTTTACTTCACTGTCGATGTATTCGTTCATTTCCTTTTACTTTAAAATCAGTGAAGTTTTACAGTGACTGTTTTTTCGTTTGTCTGTTATGATCGGTGTGCAAAAACAAGTTTGTGTACGTGACAGGCCGAAAAATTAAACAGAGTTTACCATATGCATTGTATCAACTTGGAAATTAAAAACTCCTAAGGGCATCTTCGTCGGTGGTCCAAATCGTGGTTTGGATTTATTTGTTTAGAACGATCGCAATAGCATCGCTGAACCAGCGTTGTAAATTTTGTTTTGTACCTGTACAATTGCATCATTTTAAATCTGGAATATGTTTTGATCTATTCTTGCAGCAATTTGAAACAAGAAAAATACCGTTTCAAAACACTGCACGCTATTTGATTCTACCAATTAATGAGTTGAATTTCAACTCGTACTGATGAAAAACGCAACTTTATTGAATATATTGAATCTACCGCGTTTTTTACTAACGCAAACTCTCGAGCAAACAAACAAAACTGTGAATTCAGACCAATGGACCGAATGTCTGTTATTTTTTAGTTGTTGCAGAAATTGTTCCGGTATTTTTCGTTCCGAAAAAATCATTGAGGCTGGCCGTGTTTGGTCCAGGTAATCGTTGCGCTTAATAGAAAAATATGTTGCTCGCACCGGATTTTCTACTGATAGCTTCCGATGCTAGCATAGTTAGCGAACAGTTGCTGTAAATAGAAACTTTCGGCAGGTTTACTGAGGATCAGGATATTCAAACTTATCTTGTGACTCAAAAGTTTTGAGGGAACAGATATACTTCACTGTAGCAATTTCTTGGACGGAAAGTATTAAAAATCTTGGATTTTTCCCGCCATCGGTGTAGAATATTAGGGTAGGGAACGGCTTTATCAGGGGCCACTATTTTAATCAGTTGTTAGGAAACAGGTCTAAAACTACTACATTTTTTAAATTGTTTCACTTTTAATGATACGATTATAAGCTCTATCTATCGGGCTTATGATTCGATGAATAAATCATGATTGATTACCCTTTCATTACTGTCATTTAGAAGATTTAAAATACATCATTTAGAAAATCATCAAGTTTCCTACCTACTGAACAAGTTCGCTCAAATTTTGCCTTTGTGTGTTTTGCATTTGTTCGCGTGTACCGGAGGGAATGTCTTCATCAGCTCTTCTCCCATCTAGGCTTGTTGCCAGAATGTGATGTTGAACATTGAGTTAAGTTTATTACATATTTAGATAATCTGAAATCACTTTTTATTTCATGTTTCTTCTAGTCATTAGAGGTGGATCTATGCTTATGATTATTTTGCCCATAATCTGGCAGTATCATATGCAATACAAAAATATGTTTCGGATCTGTCAATAGTACCCAACGATAAATAATGCTTCGCTACTGATCGGCAGCTATGGCATCACTGTAGCTATTGAGAGAGCCCATGTTTCCTTTCATCTTTGTTAACCACCATGGACAAGCGCACCCGCATTGTAACGTGAAGCCTGCTGTCTCTTGCATTTGTTTGTTTTTGAACGAAGCATCCCGTTTGTCACCACAGTCACTTTGACTAACATTTGCGTGAGAGTAAATGAAATAAGAAATACACATTGCCAATCTAAAGATCAATGACAAACTAAAAGTTCGGTTGTGTACGTCTGTCTCATAACCTGCTAGTAAACGATTTAAGGATCGTAGCAATCGACATGTTTTGGTTGATTGTTTTCGAGAGTGGATGGACAAAACGAAGGAGCGGTGTTCTAATTATAGATTACATACAGCTTCATCAAATGTCTCAGGTGCTGAATAAACTGCTTAAAACCGGTCGGCTATATTATTCAATTGCATGTTCTACAAATTTAAAACAATCCTATGCACTTTTTAGCGTTTACATGAACTTGTCACAACTTATATAAGTTTATAGAAACTAAACGAAATCTTTAAACAATAATTTTCGATTTACTTCGGAATATCTATGAAGATTGGGTGGATATATAATGAACTTGACCGAATTTAATCAGCTTCTTGGAAATTGGATTGGTTTATTGCAAGTTTCGAGATAATCATGAAGTTTGCTCGCTCTCTTTTGAAAAGAGTGTAGTGGAACTTTAGAAAAGTCCATTGAATTACCAAACAATTCTCAACGATTCTGGAAGCTTGATTGAGCTTTCACAAAGTTTGCTGATTATCCATGGAATACAAACAACTTTATGGAAATGAACGGAACTTTCAGAAGCAGATTTAGCTTCCAAGAAGTTATTTGGTCTTCCAATGGGTACATCTTCCGTGCTAAAAAGCAGAACATCACGAATATTTTAATTATTTACAAGAAATTGAAAAAATGATCTGGGGAGTTGGTCGATTTTCAAAACATTCAATAAGTAGGTGTTGTTAAACCTTCAGCCAAACAAAGGAGCAAGTATTTTTCGTCGTCTAACGCAATAAAAAATATTTGGTCAAACCAATCCGTGGCAAAAAGTTTGTGAAAAATCTGCGCTCTCTGGAAAAAAAATCTTCTGATCTCTGATGTTGAATGATTGACATGACGACAATTGCTGGTGGGTTTAACAACAAGAAATACAACACCGATGCGAGGGACGCCAAGTTGTTCTTTTTTGCTGATTCTTTTCAAGTTTTGCTGATGTATACCATGTATAACGTTGTTCCAAATATAGACCATCGCTGAAGATGCCCTAAGGGATACGTTGACGAATCAAATTTTCTTCTACCAAGTTGTATTTAAAAAAGTTGTCCATCTGATGGTGATAGTTTCGTAGTTTCAAGCTTTGTTAACTTTTGAACAGCGAAGGGTTATGTTAAAAGCAAGTATGTAGAGAATATAATTTCAAGAATTCTTGATAAAGATACTATTTTTCTAGCTCTTTATTTGACCATGATAGAGTTATTTTTCTGCTCAGGTTGTCTCAAAAAATGGAGTAATTTTGACGTTTTTTTCTTTTCAACCCTATGATTGTTGAGGCGAGCATTTGACAGAAAATCATCCAATTCTTGTTGTGATGCGTATCAAGGAACATAATCCCGTATAAATGAGCCCGGGTACTCCTGGGACAGACAAGCTGGGACTGCTTTAAATTGCCCCTAACTGTTGAACAATAAAATAAGCCAAACACTTAGTTCAACAAAAATATGCATCGCAACTTGCTTGCTTGCTCTTCTCAAGATTATTTGTTCTCAATATTTGAAACTAAAAAAATGTTAGAATAAAAAGACTAATTTTTAAGGGCCACCCTTATCTAAACCAGCACACGTATGGCAAACCTCAATGCAACGTTCATTCACGGCTGCTTTAGTGAGGACCTTTTTGCCGGGGTAGATTAGGGTGTGCCTTAAAAATCTTTTTTTTTATTTTAACATTTTAGTTTCAATTGTTAGGAAAAAATCATTTTAGACAAAGTGTAAAGAAAATTATGATGCATGTTTTTCGAAATACTAAGTGTTTGGGTATATTTTATTGTTTAAGAGTTAGGGGTAATTTGAACGAAAAACAAGTCTGATTTTAAGCAGTCTCCACTCGGGTGCCCCAGGAGTACTCGGGCTCATTTTTATAGCATTATGTACCTTGATACCCATTAAAACAAGAATTTGATGATATTTTTGGCCAATTCTCGCCTAAACAATCATAAGGTTGAAAAGAAAAAACACATGTTTTTAGTTAAAACTACCCTTTATTTTTGAATGATAAGCTGTATTAAAAAACTTTGTTCACGCTATGCGCTATAAAGTTTTCTATATTTTGTTTGACGGTTACATTTTCTCAAAATGAGACACAAAAAAGTTATAGTAAAAAAAACTCACTTTTTAGAGGCACCCTGATTTGAAGCAGAAAAATAGTTCTATCATGCTCGAATGAAGAGCTAAAAAATGATGCCTTGAGCAAAGATGCTTTAAATTATATTCCGTACAAACTTGCCCTTGACATCATCCTTCTAATGTGTTTCGTTCAAAAGCAAGCGCCGCCCTAGCGGTAAAGTTTGGAACTACGAAACTATTACAACAAGACGGACAACTTTTTTAGGTATAACACCGTGATTCGGAAACGTAACCCTTGGGAGTTATTAATTTCACCGTGAAAAAAAGGCTTCTCCGATCTCTGTGTGTCAGTATTGTTATCTGGCATAGCGCGTTGTCTATTGTTCCGGTTATTTATTGTTCAGTGGCGCGAGTTCGTGACTGATGGTTTGTTGAGAACTGCTACGATTAGCTCGGAAGCTATTGTTTCGGTGACCAATTGTTCGGTGGCATGAAACAAAAAAAACAAAGAAAGTGGTGGTAGGTGTGATGTTCTAGCAATTAATTTTGATGCATACTGTTTGGCCACCATAAAGATTCGGGGAAGCGCGGTAGGTATACGAATGTGAAATGAAGAAGTGCATGCTTAAAAGTGTTTAAGCCCGGTAAAAGTGTCGGTGGAGAAAATTTCCCATTGGGTACTTTCTCTTGAAAATTTGGGTAGAAGTAGTTTAGAGTGTCTTTTTATATGTATTTTTTTCGGTGTCAGTTTTTCGAAAATTGGGAAAAAAATGCCATCACCCGAGAAGCAACATCGCGAATTGATTTTGTGAAAGCAAGTGGAAAACCTTCAACTCTCTCATCGTGGAAAACAAACAACTCGGAATCGTGCAGTCAACGGTGAGTCGTGTGACTAAACGTTATTACTCTGAGCATCGAATGGAAGAAGAAATGCGGTCAGAATGGATGTTCTATTAGTGATACGGATCACAAGCGTGTTGTGAAAGCGTTTAAACGGAATACCTATGCTCCGGTCAGGGAGATGGCCAAAAAGTTGAATCTGTCCAAGTCTTTCGTTCAGAGAGCCGAAGACTGGGAGATAATGCAAACGTACTAAGTGAAGAAGGCGTACTGTAAAATACGGTGTGAAAGTCACGGGCCCAGGAAACTGTACACCCAGATGCTGACGAAGCCACATTGTCTCATCATGGATGGTCGTCAAGGCGGACTTCCGGAAGCTTCCGAGGCTACAGTTCTTCACAGTCCAGCACAAGTTTGATGTTCCAGAGGAAGTAAGAAAGTAGAAACTTTCAAAGTTTGCCAATAAATACATGATTTGGCAAGTGACCTGCTCATGTGGCAAACGGAGTGCGCCGTTCGTGACTACCGGGACTGTAAACGGGGAGATCTACCTCATAGAGTGTCTACAGAAGCGTCTGTTTCCTATGTTGAAGCAGGGCCCTACCATCTTCTGACCGGATCTAGCTTCGTGCCACGATTGAAATGTTGTCCTAGAGTGGTACGAAGCCATTGAGGTCACCTCATTCCTACCCCCCTCTCCTTCCAACGTACCGGAACTAAGGCCCATCGAAAAATACTGAGCTATTATGAAGCAAAGGCACTACGGAAGCATCCAAAGGTGGTCAAATATGCAGAAGACATGAAGAAAAGTGAGTTTCCGTACAGAAGAAGCTGCAGCTAGATGTTGTTCAGAATCTAATGCGTGGAGTAACGCGTAAGGTGCGAGTGCACAGTTATGGTATTGAAGTAGAATGAAATAAATATACCAGAATCTTACTAATAGGTTTCATTGCCTGAATGTTTGATAAGGATCGGTCAACCAGGTAATTTCCTACAGCATTTTTTTCCGTGATGCAATTTGATATGGGACACCCTTTTTTCGACCTGCATTCGAGTGAGGCCGGCGCCGGTATTGCCTTAGTTTGGGATCACCCGTTTTTTACACATTGAGGATGTATGCTAGCCTCAAGCATCATCTGTTGGTTTTCTGTGTAATAACAGCTGATCTGGCAATAATGGAGTAGCAGCTATTGGGCGGTCAATCGTGCTCTTGCTCATGTTCATGCTGTAAATTTAAGATTTAATGCAAATTTCTTTTGGTGGGCTGGTTCTTTTATGTGTACCTAAGAAGACTTAAATTTACATGATATTTTCTAAGCGTGTAGGCTTTAATTAACAACGAACTTCTTAGGCATCAAAATGTTGTCTCGATGCAACAGGAATTGTTGAAATCTTGAGTGAAAGAAGAGAAACACGTTGGTTTAAGTATTGTCAAAAGTTTGACGGGGGGAATTAAGAAGAAAGTTTTTGCATGAGAATTTTGTGAGTACACAGAAAAAAATAATGAATTTTAACAGGCGCGCAATATTTCCCCACGTGCAATTACAAGCGAAATCAGGCTTAAACAACGCAATTGTTTGCATTCTTTCATGCGCCATACAACAATGTTTGCAATTTTTCATAAAACAGGCTAGATTCGGGCGTTATCTGACTTAAATTTACATGAAATATCCCATTATTTTCTACCTAATCTAGCATTCCGTTTATGTGCATTAGATAACGCAGAAAATTCAATATTTTTTTATCTGTGTAGAGAGATGAAGATACGTTGATCAAACTTATAAGTTTATTGTTTTTGATTCCTTGAGTTTCATGACTATCAATACAACCCGAGTAACAAATAAAGTTATATTCCAGCCGTATAGCACCTCTCCTGGTTTGATGATAAAACTTCATTCAAAACTGTTTTGTCCACCAACACCTCCTTTATGCATCTTTAAAGCCGAAATGTGTACAAAGTGGCCCACTCTATAGACGGTTGTGAAAACAAATTAACAAAACCTTTACAAGACCATACAGATTTTGAAAATGTTCTAATGAACGATGTTATGACCACTTGAGAACCTTCTTAAAACCTATTGGCTGCCATCAAAACCAGCATAGGGCCAAATAACAACAGCTGTCAAACTTCACTGTGATATCGTCGTTGGTTTTTGTTGTTCTGCTTTGTTCGATTCACTGCTCTTCTGAATCATTCGACAGTAAATGATGTCTATGATAAAAATTCTAGAGGTGCGAGAAATTTCTATTGAAAGCAAAATATCCAACACAAATTGAGTTTTTTATACAGCGTACCATGCTCCAAACCATATGCGCATTTAATTTTAAGGTGAATATTGGCACAATTAAAGCAGAAAATTAATTCGACTTGGAGATTCTGCGAGTTCAAATCAACAAAAACAAAATTGAAACAAACATATTCGATAAATTAATCATGAATTTCCTGAAAATTCGTGGATTAAATTCCAGGTTATCTTAAAGAATGCCAAAATTGGTCTCTGATCTACAGTTCATTTGCATTACATTTGGAAATATGGCGATTGGAAAGTATCACAGTTATGCCAAAAATCCAATTTATCTTGGCAACGGCTACTATAAAAGTATATGGTAATTTGGTGATTTCTCATAATGCCAATTTGCCGTTTAATTCACTTATTGGAGGTAAAATGGTTTTAAAATGCCTTTTCAACTGATCATAAGAAGATAATATGAATTAGTCCTAAAACGGCATTTCCAAGCAGCATTTTACGAGTTCATAAAGTCAAAACAAAACCTTTGATAGGAGTATAAAGAATTTTAGAAACAAAGTTTTTAGATCGTTGTAAAGAAGCTCTGTAGGGTCTCATAAACCTGACTAAAATTTGAAACCTATTGACACCTCTTACTGCACCAAAAAAACTATATTGATTTCTAGTGGCTTTCATAAAACTTTAATTAAACTGAATAAAGCTGGATGGTTTTGGCAATGTTACTTGGGAAGAGGCTTTTTTCCTCGTTGCAATTATACTGTGGACACCCTTTAAACCCCTCTGGAAACTTGTTTAGCTGTAGTCAGTATTCTCTCTTAGAGATAAAAGAGAATCCAAAATCCGCGAGCTATTTTATATCCCATGGGTTCGAGCATTTATTTAAATGGCGTGGATGAAAACACAATTTAAAGTCAAAGTAAGTCAGTATGTCAGTAGACGTATTTCGGCCCGTTAAAATATTGAACAAACTAAAAACGGTACCAATCAAAACCAGGCTCCATTCTTCCAAAATTTGACCTGGTTTGTTTGGAATAATGGAATGAGTTATAAAATGAGTTATTCAAACTTTTGGATATTTTCATGTTCCTCTCTCCATGTTTTTGACCTTAAGTTGTTGCAGAATTTTGGTGAATCTAATTAGGTTTTGTAACAAAGAACTTTTGAACTGAGCACACACGCAATTTGAGAAGTCTACCTAGTGTAATCAAAATGGTCTCCCAAATCGCACTAAACTGCGTCATAAAGTAAACAGTACAATGCATGCTAGTTAACATAACCTTAAATATACACGTTTAAAAAAGTGCAACCTATGTTTCTTCCTTTTCCCCATACGTAATACCAAAAATGCAACAGCCATCAGGATAACGGAACCGCTACTAAATTTTAATATCCCTTTTCACAGATACATATGCGGAACCATGTTGAACAAAGCATCCCCCGTTGTTTCATTATCATTTGGGGTGTTGAACCAAGCAACTTTTCGCCTAACTGCCTTTCGGTCGGTGTTTTCCCACGGTCTGCATCATCGCACTTCCATGCTTCGCCCGCTTTATATACTCAACCCATTGAGTGCCTTATCGTTGCTCTGTAAGCAGTTGAGTAAACATGACGTCGCCGTCCCAGTCGATGCCGTTGTCGTTTACGACTTGTAAGTGTGCCCTACAGGTTATACGACTGGATGGTCAGTTTGTTTTTTCTTCTTCTTCGAATAGTTCATGGTTTTTATTCAGTTTCCTCCTCTTGCCAGAACTATCCAAAGGTGTTTACCAAGGCGAAGTATGTAGGTATATAGAGAAAATTCGTTGCATCAGCGAAGATGCACTTTCTCTCTGTATGTGTGTAGGGAAGGTGCGTTGGGACGTATCGAGAATTTCCTCAAGTTGGAACCCGTGGCAAAGTTCCTGCAATGGTGCAATAAACCCTATGTACGATGCGTTCGTAAAAGATCACCAGGAAAATATGATGGCAATGTCGTTAATTTTGCACTTAAGCTTTCATTAGGAGCTTGTCTGGCGAGGGATGGAGTGTGAATCAGTTACGAACGTTTTGATTGGCCTTCTATCAGCTTTACTCAATTGATTTTTTTTATCGATCAATCAATACTATCACCATCAGTGGTTAATTGATACTTGAAGGGTGTTATAACAGCTTCCCGAAGGGTGGGTTTGTTGCTGCTAAGAAAATGGAAACCAAGAAAACCAAGCCAATCATTTCAATTTTAAAACATCCAAGCACATCCTGGAAGACGACTCCCACATAAAACGCTACACAGACTGACTTTGTGTCCCCAGGGGAAGGATAACACTCATTGGATATGCCACGCTGCATTGCAATAAGTAACCGCAATCTCGTTTGGATGATGGTAAAGTGGCAACTTTAATTGAATTGGGAAACGGAAACTGGATCGCTGTGACAGGCAAAGAGAGAGGGAAAAAGAGGCCCAGCAACTGCCTTCTTCAATCCACCTGAGAGTCTTTAACATGTTAAACCTGGCATTGCAAATGAATGTCTTATCACGATGTTCCCTTTTCCCCACTTGGGACATTGTCTAGAACATAATATCAGGACCTGACTACACCGGTGGCACTGTGAACAAGTGCGAGAAATCGGAGGCAGACACTTTTCGAAGCAAGCGGTTGTCTAGGAGTTTGGTGAGTGGCAAAATAATGATAAGCTGCCCCAACACACAATGGCGTAGACGTCGACAAAGTGGCGCGTCATTTTCCTTTCAGATAGCTCTGGGCGCCGCTACTGCCCCCACCGCTCCCGCCCAACTAGGAATTTGTTACGGATATGAACAACCCAACTGTATGACCAGTAAGTTGTCCTTGTCCACTCGACCGGAAGCGGGGGTCGTGTTCAGTGTATAGATGGAGAGAGTAGGTATATCTCACATCCGTACACTCTCGAGAAAAGTGTAAAAAAACCGTATAAGGGAGTTGGCATGTGTCCCATTTGCATGAGGCGGTGTGAATCGGGGAGTATTTTTATCCCGTACTTTAGCGAGACCAGCTGCGGATGTGCGAGCGATATTGTTATTGTTTGGTAACTGGAGAGGATGACGTCACAGTGAGCTAGAAAAAAAACCTAAGATTTGTGTTGTTCTCTTCGTTTAGCTTCCATTTGTGGCTTAATAATAAATAATGGTTTCGCTGCCGACATGCTCTGGAAAACAAACCGCCCGACCGGCAGTGCTCAAGGATTCTTGCTCGGGGCGACTCTTGGAAAAGTTCATAATGAATCCCACTATTTCAGCCCTGTCAACCGTAGATCAAAGTAAGCATCGACTTGGCCTTGCTGAGGAACTTGAAAGCTTATTCCAGTGCGGGAAAACTGTTGTAATCCCAATATCGAATTCGTTCTTTATTACATAGACGGATTCAATTCTGATACCCGATCCAGTTTGGAACTTGATCAAAAATGAATCCGCTTTAAGAAGATTTCAGTTGGATTTGCATTAATCTACGCATTTTGAGAAACAACAATACCACGATGGCATAGCGGATCTCGATCTCGATCAGATGTTTTTTCGTATCGACTGCATGTGGCATTAACAATGTCCCATCGAGCTCAAAAAGGGTGTCACACAGGGATGCCAGATATACAGACATGTCTGAATGTCCTATACAGACATTTGATCATGTATACGGACTACACACACTCTACAGACATTATACAGGTATTGCGATGAATTGCTAGATTTTTGCAGAAATTGTTATCCAACAATAAGATGAAAATGATTCTGACATGATTTTGTTTTCTATATAAAGTTGGTATGTTTTGTTTGTTGTTAGTTTTTCTCAGAAAATTGTTTAGCTTCTCAGATGTTACAAGCCCTTATTTCAAGAGTTCTTGTAATAGCCAAACAAAAACCACAAGTTTTGAACTTCACAATATTTTTATTGATAGTGGATCGATGACTTGAGAGTTA